>VZTL01020013.1:320-10902 GCA_013400535.1 Scopus umbretta | reverse complement strand
AAAATAAAAATAAAAATAAAAGAAATCAACAGCAAAGCCTTCCTTTAGAAATAACCTTTAATGGAGTGCCTGTTTTCATGCAACAAGGTTAGCCCTTAAACATATTTCTACTCCATTGACTCATTTTTCTGCTGATCCCTCCTATCACAATGTATGATATTCAGCTGCACTAGTTATCGTTTGCAGTGATATTCCTTGTTTATCCAATACAAGGTTAATGTGGTGCTAAGGAACATTACAAAATCAAATCCTACTTTTATTAGCAAAAGTTAAGGTTGGACCAGACAGGTATTCTGTGATTTTATGATAACAGTAAGCACATGATTAAATTTGATATGATATAAAAGGTTTTAAGATGTGGTGACAGCCTATCCCTGCAAGACATGGGATGCCATGGAGTGTGCCACAGTGCCAATAATCTATAGATTTAGTCAGTTCAGTTGGACGTATGGTTTTAGAACATGAGCTTCTAAACAAATACATATGACAAAGTAATCTCTGATAGGAAGAAAAGAGTAGAGGGACTGAAAAAGCCTAGGGTTATTATTAGAGATGAACACATTTAAACATTGCACTGATTCAGATTTCTGTCTTTATGCAGAGCTAACAAGATTCTGAGTAGTTTTTAAGCTCAGGAGAATTTAGTTAAGGACTAGCTCAGATCAGCCTTACTCTATAGATGTCCACCTTCCCCTTCTGTCCTTATCCCTCTTCACTTTTCAGTGTACTTGCTTAATCTTGATTATGCTTATGAAGAAGATAGGCAGAGAACTAGTGGAATTAATGCAACATTTGCTCATACACAATTGCTTGTTTCTGGTACCTTTATAATGAAAATTACATGGACATGTGCAGACAGCCAAGACCTGTTTAAATAATCTTGCCTAACTTTGCTCAGCCAGACTGTAGTATGTAACATGGACACACTCCTTGCTATTTCTGCTCTAAGCAGGAGAAGGGCTGGGAGGCACAGTGCTGTGTGAAATCTTTCCTTTCAGGGGAGAAAAGCGTTATTATCTCTTGTATTGCAGGATTACCTGGGAGCTTAAGCCATGGGTAAGGGCTAGTGGCAGTCTCTGGCTCAACTGAAATCCAAATAAGGTTAAACTCTATAGAGGATCTCTTGGGTAGACAGAAGTTGGGGAAAATTTCTTCTCCATGAGGAAATGGAGTAGAGGATTAAGGTAGCAGGGCTTATAAGTAAGCGGGAAAACTTCAGGAATAAAAACCTGAAGAAGTCAGTGCCAATTATTAGGTAAGGAAAGATATTTGAGTAGGAATCAGGTCATAACTAAAGCAACTTAGATATCACTTAGCAGCATTTGTTTGTGCTTTTTGGATACAGAAAACCAAAATGTTAACCTAAGCTGTGACAGACTTCCTATAAAGGATGGGACATCTCTTAACTAGAGACAAGAATAGGAATAAAATAATACCCATTTCTCCACCATCTCCTTTTCAGCACAATACTAACAATAAAGTCTGATTTGTGCAGTAAACTCCCCCTCAAGGAGTTTTACAAAGTGAGAATGTTCTCAGATTTAATAAAACCTATTATATACGAATGAACAACATCAATACAGAGAAGCTACAAAAACACGTTAGCAATTGCTGAGAGTGTCAGCCAGTGATCCTGATCAGTCAATACCAGGCACTTCTAAACACTGTCTCCTTTGAAATTAGCTGCTGTTATATGTTATGACACAGTGCTATACCTGCCCTTGATGTTGCATATTTATTGACTGCACTGGTACTTGAGCACTGCCCATTGTCTGATAGGACAGATGTCTTCAAATAGCATAGGGACAGGGGTAATACTGTGCCACCTCAACATCTTTGATCTACAGTTATGATTATTTACTGTCATGTTTATCTGCTTTGATAGTGATAACTGAAAAATTGCCACAGCTGTTATAAAACAGTATGGTCTCTTACTTGTGAAAATTTAACTTATCACATGCTTTTGCAGCTCACAGATCATATAATGGCACTTGGTTAACAAGCATTAATATGGATAAGGTCCTTGTTCTCGAACACATGCTTCTTAGGGAAATGTCTTATATCAAGTTGAGGACAATTTTTTTGTTACAATATGTGCTTTCACTAAAGAAATGTTTGTAAGATAGAAAAGGAAACAAAAAAAATAGATTTTAAGCATTCTGGGACAGAGATTTTTGGTGCAGTCTGGAAGATGAGAGAAAAATGTGTATTTATACAAGTTTATAAAAAAATGAGTGAGTTCCTTTTCCACAACTGTTTTCTTGGGGATGAAGACAGTATTTTCATACCCATAAAAAATATTTTCCATACACAAAAAATTAAAATACTTTCATTTAGCAGCAGTAGATGTTGCTGTCTATGCACATGATCTGTGGATAATTTGAACTCAGAAGCTCTTGTTTTCTTAGCCTTCTACAGGGATCCCCAAATCCCTCCCCTGCCTTGTCCTTTTGGCATTATTGCCCAGATCTCCCACAAATCTCTGATTTTGAGGTGGTTATCTGAGGCTAAAAGTTTTACACGTGAAATATTATTTCTTCAAATGTATTTTCTTTCACTGTGCTTACACTCATATCTAACATAGTGTCCCATGCAAACACAGCAGACCCTGAGAAGCATGCCATCTTCTCCACAAAGGCTCCTTGAATTGAAGTACTCTAGAGGACAATGATGGGAAGGAATACAGTATTTCATATAGTTTTTTAACTTTTCAATGGGCAATTGTTAAAATTGTTGTCTTCTCCTGGACAAAATCCTACCCGTATAAGCTTTTCCAGTGCTACTCCACTATGAAGAACAACCAGCAGTTTTGACTGTTAGCATGATATTCAGACTTGGACTAGCAGAATACCAATGCATGGTGTAATGATAATTAAATTAGCCTTTGGAATCATAGAAAAGTGTGATCATTTCTGCAGACAAAGGCAATTCTTAGTGAATATTTCACAGAGATTTGTTGCAATACTGCAATGGCTGTACGTTCAGTAAAACTCTCATGGGAACTTGTATTTCTTCTACTGCTTAGGCTGCTGCATTTGGACTGGAGAAATAAAAGTGTGATCCAAAGAATTTTAAAAAGCAGGCTTGCACTACAACTTAGTGAATGACTTCTTGAAGTGAGTGATGTCATTTTCCCTTGTACTTTCATTTTAAAAGCCAAAAGATTCATAACTGACCTTGCACAATGAGTAAAAATGAAGTAAAATCCACATCCTGTGGATATAAACACAGGAAGTTCTCCTTGCCTAAGCAGAAAAGTCTCTTTCTTTACCTGAACTTGGTCAGAAAGGTGGTTCAGATAAAGATTTTTAAAGGCCAGACTTTAGATATTCTCTTCTGACCTTGAGTACAACCAAGCACAGGAATGCACGCACACACACACAACTTAAACTTTGATATATTACTTCAGCCATTTTCCAAAAGCTGCCTGGCTCGAACAAAGAATAAGAAAGATCATCTGCTTGCCCAGGCTATCTATGAAATGTGAACTGTGTTTAGTTATTCCTATAATAAGTAATTCCTCTCATATATATAAGGGCATTGTTCACATACACATGCTTATTTCCCACAAAACTTTCCAGAATATCTGTGTCTGGAATACATATGTATGTCAGTTGATTCACACTTTCCAGGCTGACCAATTCCCAGCCTCAGAAGGAAAAACTAGACATATTGCACCTCAAAACGTTTTATGAAAGTAAGAAAAGAAACTTGTGTTTCTTTCTAAAAGTCCAGATTATTTCCCAAAGCCCATTTCTCTCCAGCAGCAGGACCCTTACCAGCAAGCTTCCATCTAGCTGGTCCAACCAAGTGATTCTCAAGGACTTGTGCGCTTGCTCAGAGCTGGAATTCGCTGATACTGGCCTGGTGTCTAACTTACACCTATTCAAAAAACTAGCCAGGTTTTAGGCACAGGAAGAAGAGCATGAAGCAGAATAAGGGTGGTTTTTCTCCATTCTCCTATAGTTTTTTGAAAAATCAATTTCTCATACTTGTTTTAAGGCTCAGTGGAGGTTTTCTGTCTTTTGTTTACCAGCACTGAACTCAACCAATCTGAAATTTCTGTCCATCTATAAAAATAGATACAGATGCTAACATATTTTACAGCAGGGCAATACAGCTAGGCACAAGCAATCCAGTTTTCTGGCAACTCCAGGCAATTTCTTGATGCAAGTGTTCAATCAACAGACTAGAGGTGATGCTTTGTTAGACCTGCTACTCACAAAGAAGAAATAAATAGTGGCAGATGTGAAGATCAAGGGCAGCTTTGGCTGCAGTGACCATGAGACTGTGAAGTTTAAGGTCCTAAGAGAATTCAGCAAAACAGAATTACAACTGCAGACTTCAGAATTGTTGATTTTGCCTTTTCAGGGCTTCCCAGCTCTCTGCTGGAGCTTGTAGGAGGGCAGCAGTACCCACAGAAGGGATCATTGAGATAGGGAGCACATAAGCCAGCTAACATACAGAAGCCTGTAGGACCAGAGAGAAAAAAGACAAACACTGCACCCATCTTAAAGAAAGATGAGGAGAGGATGGATCCAGGCAACCTACAGGACATTTGGCCTCACCACAGTCCCTGGAAGGGGAAGGAGCAAATCCTCTTAGAAACCGTTTCTAAACACACAAAAGACAAGAAGGTAACTGGAAAGAGTGAGCATGGGTTTACTAAGGGCAAATCCTGCCCAACCAACGTAATTGCTTTCTGTGAGGAGGTAACCAGCATTGTGGACAAGGAGAGGGCAGTAGGTGCTGCATACATTGATTTGAGCAAAACCTTTAACACAGCCTCTTACAGTTTACTTCTTACCAGATTGGTAGGATATGAGGATGGACAATTTGATAGCAAAGTGGGTGAAAAATTGCCTGGAGTGCTGGGCTTAGAAAGCTACTACCGCTGACGCAAACAGCAACTCTGCAGAAATGCCCTGGGGGGCAGCAGGTTGCCAGAAGGCAGTCCCTGCACCCAGGTCTGCACCAGCATAGGTGCAGCAGCAGGGCCAGGCACTGATGCCACCCCACTGCTCGGCACTGGTGAGACCGCACAAGGAGCACAGGGTCTGGTTCTGGACACCTGGTGCAGGACAGACCCTGGCGTACAGGAGCAAGTCCAGCGGAGGGTCCCTGTGATGGTCAGGGCTGGAACCTGGGACATATGAGAAGAGGTGGAGTGTGCTGGCCTTGTTCATTCTGGGGAAGAGGAGGGTAAAGGGAGATCTCACTGCTGTCTGCAGCTGCCTGGTGGGAGAAGACAAAGCCAGAGACTTCTTGCAGATGCATTGTGACAAGAAGAAGAAGCAAAAATCAAAAGTTGGAACATAGGAAAGCCTGATAAGGAAAACAAAAAGTACCATGAGGGTAGTTAAGTACTGGAGCAAGTTGCCTGGAGAGGTTGTGGGAAGTCCCATACTGGAGCTGTCTAAGACTCAACCAGATAATTCCCTGAAGGAGCCCTGCTTTGAGCAGGGGGTGGGACTAGGTGACCTCCAGAGGTCCCTGCCACTCTGAATTGTTCTAGATGATTCAGTGATTCTAAGTATTTAAGTTGCATGCATTCAGACAGAGAGTATATTTACATGTTTCACTGCAGTGCCCTTACTTTTTAAATTTTATCACGGCTCATGATTTTCATGGTTTTACAAGGCAGATCTAATTTGCACTTGTCAGGTCTCCTTAGAACATATCGTGTTGTAATCATATGTATAGAATTGTTTACAATTTAAACCACAAAAAGTTTCCAATAATATGATTCCTTCATCAATTAGACCTGAAGTTGCTTTGCTTTCTTGGTAGGCTGTGTGTCATGTGGACTGTACAATCCATATATTCTGTCCTTAGCCACAAACTACTGATTCATTAGGACAACTTTTTTTTTTTTTTTTTTCTTTCAGTGAGGAAGGAGAGATTAGGAGATCAATCAGTGACATACAAGTATGTCTGAAAAAAATAAGGAAAGGTTTGCCACAATGTCACATGCATAGCCATGTTATGCATTTATTTAAAATGTAGTATCTGCTATGGAAGATTACTTTTCTCATTGTAATATAATAAACATTTATCCTATCAGTTGTAGTTCCAGATTTAGTGAATTTGATGGAACAATTGCCTTCAAATTTAACACAGTCTTGATTTTTTCTAGTGTATTTTTTCTGTATTTTTTCAAACTTTAGATAATAGTTTGGGCTTAAGAATCATCAGAAACTGCTTCCTAACTGAACCTTAGTGTGTGGCAGTCCCTATTTGCAAATTAATCACAAAGTGATAAGGTTGTAACCTTTTGTTACTCAAAATCATGTCCATGCTAATTTATTTGTGGAAATCAAAAGTGGGAGACAGGGACGGCTTGCCACGATGATGATGTAAAAATATGATAACTTTTACTCCTCACTCAAATAGCCCAGATGGGAGAGGGAGGCAACACCATTTCCTCCAAACCCCTTACATAAAAAATGCTGAGTTTACAGATATTTTAAAATGTTACCATGTGAATAATATTCCTGCGTACATATTCTTAGTTTACAGGCACTTGCCATATGGCGTTCCTGCAATTCAGTCTTTTTTCTTTTTTTTTTAAACATACAGTACCTGTGCTCGTGTCAGTCTCTCCCCATTGAATTCTGCTCATAATTAATCTCTCAGTTCACTCAATCACCTCTTCTGTATATTCTCCTAGTGAAGGAAGTGAGTTCTCAGAGGTGCAACATCTTAGGCAGGGAACAAAGGCTTTACTTTCCTCTGTCCATATTAGAGAGTGCTAATGTGACTCTCTGTAGCTGAGCTTTTTCGCAAAGAAACTGAAGATTTACTGTCCTCCAGCTTTCTCAGCTAAGGGGTTCTTCAAGGCTTTCAAAAGCTGACCTTGCAAAGGATTGTGTTCTTTTAATGCACTCCCTTTTAGAAGAGAGCTTACCTGTTTTCTCAGCCTGATGCAGATACTATTAAACAGGGTTTCCATGGATACTGACATCAATAGGAAATGAAAGAGGACTGTCCTCTTTTCTGACCCGCTGGAGTTCCTCACTGTTGCTATGGCAAAGCTTACAGATGTCGCTGGTACTGTTTTGCATAATCTTATTTAAAATCTACAGCCTGGCCACATGTATTCTGTAGGGCTGGATAAATACTTCCGGGTAGAACAATTGGAAATTTGTGATTGATGGTGGTCTTAGAAGGTTTCTCAAACTTTAGGATAATTTGTAAAACAAATGGAATATTCTACTAAATATCTTTCTCATAGGTCTCTGTCAAAGCCAGAAGTAGAAGTTCAAAAGAGAATATATCCAGAACATTTTTTAAATTCTCTCATAGTAATTATTAAGTAATTTGGATTAAAACTTTGTCACTCTGCACCAGCTATCCTATATGGTTAAACGTAATTTTCAAGTTATGAACTAGCAAAAAAATACATTTTGGAATTTCCTCATTATGGACCTGGATCAAAGATCAGGTAAAGGGAAGTATCTCAGCTGATCTGACTGCAAACCCAAACTTAGACATTCATGATAAATGGACACTAATATTTTAATGTTCTAATATCAAATAATAACTTTTGGTCTTATATAGCCTTTATTTTATTAATTTTATTGTTTGACCACAAAGGTTTTCAGGAATATTTCTGCATTTTATAAAATGTTTCCTTAAAAAAAAGGAAGCAATCTCCCTGCTTTCTCCAAAATAAACACACACACAAAATAAAACAATCTACTCTCCCTGAGATCCATAAACCTTTCAAGTGGCATAGATGGGACTTCCTTAGCAGTTAAGATTAATTGCCTGTGTCCCAACACTTGGAGATGGATATAGGATGGTCTGCCAAAAAGAGGAAATTGAAAATTTGTAAAAGAAATAACTGTAGGTGCACACCAGTCAAAGAACAGGTCTGACCTCCCCAGTAGGGCATTATTTTATCATTTTATGTCACCTGGATTAGTCTGCTTGTTTGAATCTTATATGTGTATGTTTTTTTGTTTTATTTCCCATCTTGGTCATAAAGGGCACATTTATTGTTTAGTAAGCAGAATTAGGGTGGCTGCAGTTTACATAGTCAATAGCAGTCAAACACTAAGGTCAGTGTCTATCACATCTTGGAAAAATTGGGGTTAGAGCAGGTGAAATTATCATTCCATTTTGTTTTTATGGCTCTAATAGAAAGCCACAGAGTCCCTGACCCCTGCTGCCACTCATGTCTTGCTCTAATAGCAATGTATAACCTTCGACACTCAATTAAAACAGTTTGGCCAATCTGAGCCTTTGGAAAAAAGGTTCAAGAAGGCTTTCAGAGAGGGAGGAAGAGGGGAAGAGGGGAGGACAGGAGGGAGAGCAGGACAGAAAGGGGAAAGGAAGGAAGAAAGGGGAAGGCAAAGGGGGAAGGCAGAAAGGAGAAGGGGGAAAAGGGAAGGGGGGAGGAAAAGAAAGCCCTTCTGCATTTGTATATTGGGTGACTTAAGTCCTTAAGTGCATTACAGCATCCTGCTTCATGGCAATTCACACACACTCTTGACTCTTTACTAAAAGCACAAGTCTGTCTTCCTGGCTGCCTGAGTGGGACAAGGTTGCCACCTTTGGTTTTAGATTTTAATATATGGTCCTTTTCTTTAACTCATTTTGCTATATAAATGAAAAATAAATTACTTATTTTCATCAGGTGTTTGTGTGCAAGGGGAAAGCATGAGAAGAGTCACTTGATTTTGAAAACTAACCCCAAGTAATATTGCAAGCAATATGGGATCAGCTAAGAGAAATGGTTTGCAGATTAGTCTGATATCTGCCACTGGGTCTCAGAGAAAAGGAAGCCCTATTACTTGCTCTTCCTTGAGAGAATTGTTTTTTCCTAAGAATAAAAGAGCTTAAACTACCCCCAGTCTAATTCTAGATTTCTATCATGGGTTGCACACTCTTACGGATTTGTGAGGCTATATGAATCTACAGCAAACACATAATCTTACTTGCAGTAAGCCACAGAAGGCAACATCACTAATCCTAATATCAAGTCATGAAATTTGGGCTAAGTTACAATGGCAGTTTCAGAAAGCTATTCAGTCTTGATTGAAATAATTCAACTAATGAACCACCTGGCATCACTCTCAACTTTTTCCAGGGGTTAATAGATCTTGCTGTTAGAAAATGCATGCCTATTTTCTATTTGTAATCAGTTTCAGTTTTTAATTGCTGGTCCAAACTGACATTTTTCCAGTAAATTATTTTCCAGTTTGCTGAACAAAAATTAAATTAAAAAATCAGTTTGGGATTTACAAAAATAAAAATTTTTGCTTTCCCTTAAAAACCGTTTAAATTGAAAACAGTTGTATTAGTTTTCAGATACTCTGGATATTTCTTAAAAGCTGTTTGACAATGAAATGTAGACATGTTTTAGAACTAAAGTACCACCATATTTTGCAGTAAAGAAAAGCCAAATTGAAATGAAGGTTTGAATTTTTAGGAAAGAGATGAGGTTCCACTGAAAAGAGTCAACACTTGAGGTAACTTTTTTGAGTGAAAGAAGATTTTTTTCACCATCAAACAATATTACCACATGTCTTCTCACCATGCTTCTTTTAGTCTGAGATGAGAGTTGTGCATTGGCGCAGATCTGTTCCCTTCTCTAACCAAGGCAACAAAGTTCTAGAAGCATTACTGAAGACTATTTCAAAGGAGATAAAAACTGCATTTTGGATTTGCAGCACCAGCACATGATAGTTATGACTTACTGTAGGCAGACAAACCAATGTGCAAGCAGCTGGTGGCAAGCTTAGGTTAGGGATTTCTTCAAGCTAACCAGAAACTAAGGAAAAACTCCTCCTACAGTTAGGACACTGTAACTGCATTTCTGTTCATTCTGTTCTAGGAATTCCCATCCGTGTTGCAAAGGCATCCAGAAGGGATCATGCAATGCATTTTGCATTGGAACTACCTCTGGGCCCACTAATGCATTGCTTCATCTTTTCTAGTAAACAAAAACTAAGTCTATGGCTGGGTAACTAAAGAAAAGAAACAATAACATAAGTCACATCCTGTCTGGCCTTAAAAATACATAATGTCTCAATTCAGAGATATACCGTAAGTTAGGAGGCTTGCATAAATTCATGCCAGACTTCAAATACATACTTAAATACTTTCCCAGCTCTTCAGGAATTAAAGCATTAGTTTCTGGGGTGTTTCACAAAAAATGTACCTCTAAGCCTAAGCTGCTATTGTGAAAAGCTGATGCCTTCTTAGGTACCACAAAGGCTGAAATACTTAAAACAAATGCAGAGTTACAAGCTTGTGCACAGACAATGCAAAAGGTCATAGAAATCAAGGGAAGTCAGTTCAATGACTTTTTATCATTAATTTTCTCAGCTGCATGTGTTACTGCAGATCTTTTGTTGTAAAGGATCCAAAGCAAGGAAGTAGGGCCATAGGTTCCAGTAACTTCAACAGAGGTCAGCGGAAATTGTGCTGCAGCTAGCTTATTTCAAGGTTTAGTGGTCTGCAGCTTTTTGAGTATTCCTTTCTTGTTCTTGCTTTTTTTTCCTCTTTTTTTCCTTTCTTTTTTTTTTTTTTTTTCCCAACACAAAACACAAAGCCAGACTCCCTGGGTCCTAGT
>VZTL01020009.1:0-22340 GCA_013400535.1 Scopus umbretta | reverse complement strand
TTTATTTCATTTTGGTGATAGTCACTTCAGGTATACGATCTTCTTCAAAAGATGCAGAGGTGTACACTCCAGAGGCCTTTTAATGCAATCCTTCCACCTCTCCGTTTTCCCCCTTCCCTTGCCACCCTCCCTTCCCAGCCCTGTCCTTTAGGTCTTCTTTTGCGCACCCATGTTACATTATTAATGTGAAACGATCTAAGTAATTCTGCAATGATTTAGCATCTGTTTTCACGCTGGAAGTACTTGTTTCGTGGTCAGGGGCTTTTGGGTTGCTGGTTTTTTGGGTTTTTTTTTGAGTTTCAAAAAAGATTATCAGCAAATTCCGGAGAAAAATTTGGATTCCATTAAGCTCCCCTAATGCTCTCTGCATGTTGCATAGAAACATCCGAGGAGATGAACTATGATTTAAATACATTTCAGTGTAGAGAAACTTGTCTGCATATCGCAGAGCAAGAGGCCGTACTCTTATTTTATAGAGCTAAACGAGACCTTAAATTGTCCCCAGTTGTAAAGGGGGTTGAGGATTCCTGGCTGCGTCTTTGGTACTGGTCATTTTTTATTCTCTTTATTATATTAGAACAGTTCTGCAATCAGTCCTGAAATCTGAATGAGAATTTTTTGCCTTGGGACTTGACGCAAATTTTCCCTTCACTCCCATCCTCATCTATGGGCTGACCTACTGAAAACCTGCTTTTGAGCATAAAATGTGGACGGAAAAACTCTTTTCTGTCTGCAGCGTATTCACTCCCAAGATACTGAAGGATGCATGCTAGGACATAGGAAAATCATACGATACGTGAATAACTTCGTTCCCGTATCGACGCCCAGGGGCTGATCCCGTCGCCCCCGGGGGGCACGGCAGCCCTGAAGCGGCTCCTGGGGTGTCTTGGTTCAAGCTAACCCATACCACGTGTCTTAGGAGGTGCCCTGCCATCTTGTCCAAAAAGTTCGCTGCTACGCTAAAATCAGCAGCGCAGAATTTTATTTTACTCTATATTTTATGAAGTTGGTGATTCCCTCTGGGCCAAATTCTGTGCAATTGCCCGTGTTTCGAAGGGGCAGTATGAAGATAAACCACTGGAGGGAAAACATGGCCCAACTTTCCAACTTCCCCCCCCCCCCCCCCCCCCCCCCCCTCCCCCCCCCCTTCACTCCGATTCTCTTTCGAGTGCANTTTTGGGGGGGGGGTTTTGGGGTTTTTTTAGTTTGGTTTTTTTTTTTTTTTTTTTTTTTTTTTTTTTTTGGTTGGTTGTAAACTGAGGCTGCCTGTAACTATAACCAGTTCTACTCCAAATAACTCGATTGCTTGCCTAATAGAGCATCCTTTGGTCTGTGCATGTCAGTAAATATCAGATTATTCCCTTCCAGGCAAATTACCTGTTCAAGGTACATGTACACAGGACTGAAATATAATAATAATATCTGAGGGTTTTGAATATCGTTCTGCTGCGTTAGCATTGCTTCACCAGCTTTACTGACACTCCTGGAGTTATTTTGTGAAACTTAAGTGTTTATTTTAAAATTAATTTCAAGCACTGAGTTAGATTATTTTAAAAAGTTGTGCTTAAAATACTGTATTTCATCTTATGAAGAAAAAATTTCCCAATGTCTTCCCCCTCTGGTCCAAAAACTGAGCACTACCTACATAAATAATATGGGATTGATTTTTTTTTTTTTTTTAATAAGTACTTCCTTTTTTTAAAGAAAAATCAGGATCTACTTGTTACAGCCTCCTCTTATTATTCATCTCTTAAACTATGAATGTAATGTAATGTGAAATTTTGCTTCTATTTATAGTTTTGGGTTTTTTTATTTTCAGTCTAATTTCTCGACTGTAAAATATTTTTGCTGAACCTGTTACGTATGAAAGTTGTGGGAGAGTACTGTATCTTGAACATAAGTGGCTTTGGTACTGTGGTCTTATTCTACTTAATCTTTTTTTTCTTCCTGTTTTTTTTTTTCCTTTTTGCTGTGATTGGAAATAGCACTGAACAAAATCTACTAAAATTAAGTTATTTTTCTTTCTACTAAAATTAAGTTATTTTTTCCTCCTGAAGATACTTGATATAGTATTTATTAGAATTTTTTTTTGAAGTGGAATTATTACTGTTAATCTATTTCAAAACTAGTTAATTTACACTTCACTTTAAATTTTATAGCAATGGGTTTTGCATGTTGAACAACATGTAAAGAGTTTAATGTAGAGTCAGCATTACTGAAGCTGGTAATCTTAATTTTGCATTCTTGTGACACTTTTTTTGCATTTCAGTCTTCAATTGTTTCTTTTTTTGTTTGTTTGGTTTTTTTAGAAGATCATAAAATAGGATGTGCCATAAGAACATCATTAGCGTATGGAGCAGGGAAAAGTTGAAACAAGTTTGTGTCTGATCTTAGTATAGAAATAATTCATTAAACTGATGCTATGAGCATGCTCTGTACTGCAGTGAATATGGGGCAAAAGTTTTTTTTTTTTTTTTTAAAAAAAACAACAAAAACTAAAAAAAAAAAAGACTTTCTCATTCTTTACGACTTCACGAACACGCTGTTCTCATAGTCTGGTATTTGTGTTCCCACTCCTCATAGCTTGAATTTCTAAAGTAAAAAAATGTTTGCACTTATTTTTGTTCTTAAGGTGACTTTTTTTGGCTATCTCTGTGTGTGTCTCTTATTTTTGAGTTGCAATAGCTCAGAGCATGTTTTCAAAATGGTTCATGGCTCTACAGAGAATTACTAAAAACATTGCACACTTACGCTTGTCTCTTCATAAACTATTTCACTGTGGGGTGGTTTCTGTCTCTGTAGGGGACGGTCCTGCTCTGCATTTTAAACACTGGATTTGTCTTCTACTACAAACAAATACTGTGAAGTTAATGTAAAAAAAAAAAATCATTGATATTTTTAATTGTTTTTAATCTTGGTGCAGTTCAGATTAAATATGTATATTTAAAGACACTAATTTTTGTGGGAGAGTTTTATAGTATACAGTATGTAGAAAAGCTATTGGAATGGAATATATTTTATAAAAACGTTCTATCACTGTTTTATAGTGAACTATTTTTTCTTCAGTGTTAGTGTAATACTGTTAGTCTAGATACGACAATCGCAGGAAGAGTGATTCAAACTACTGTTAGCGCTTAGTTTTGCGTGGAGTTCTGTTTGCAACTGTATTGGTATGTGCTGTACAATGTGACAATCGTGACTAGGATTGTTGTCTTTATAAATTTACACAAAATAAAACGTGCTAGAGTTGTAAGCCTGAGCCTCCTCCTCCTCCCCCTTTAGTGGAAGGGGTGGGGTGTTTGGGTTTATTGTTATTATTTTTAAAATTATTATTACTATTAATATTGTACAGGTGGTTATGCTGCTTTAAAAAAATATTATTAGTATATGCTCTAATAATTTCTTTCTTTTTCAGGGCGATGTGGAATTTTAGGTAGGCATGTGAGGAGCTGCCATATCTCAGTCAGAGCCTGACCAAGTGTTTCCTTAGTCCCTGGGCAGGACTAAAACCAGCACCACTTCTGCATTTTAACCAGAGTATCAGGGAGGCCTGAACGAGCTCGGCTCTCCCCCGGGTGCCCTGAGTGGGCTTCGGACCAGCCCTGCCCTGTGCGGTGCTGCTTTGCGGGTGCTGGGGACCGGGTGACAGGCCTCTGAACGCAGAAGCGATGGGGCGCGCGAGGGCGAGCCCCCGGCAGAGGCGCCGGTGCCCGCTGGCGTCCCAGCACCGTCGGGCTGACTGCGGCTGCCTCAGCGAACTTGCGTGAAGGGGTTCTCTGGAGCGCTGAAGCTCTCCCAGGCTTGGGAGAGCTGGGGTCTGACCCAACTCCCGGTAACGTCTGCCTTGAAACTTGGGTTGATTTAGCAGGAGCTGGGATTAGGAGGAAGAAGATGCGAGCTGCCCAGGAGGAAAGTAAGTTGGTGGATAGGTTGCACCTGCACTACGCGCGCTGCATCTTGTGTTTCTTAATTATTTGGAGGCGAAGGATCCGGCAGAATCGGACTGCCTCGAAATGGAGGTGGTTGAGGGATGGGCAAATTACAGTTAATGCTGGTGTGGAGGCACGTCTGTCTCTCCCCTCCTGCTATCACGTAGCCGCTTCTTTGCAAGCATCTCAAAATAAGTATTTCTTGTGTTTGAGCATGCGTCTTGCCTCATGGAGCTTGCGCCTTCGATCTCCATCTGCGAGGAGGGTGGAAAGCTGCTGGAGATGGGCAGTGGTCCTGCTCCGATGTTGTGAAGTGTTAGAAACGATAATTTTTTTATTTATTTTTTTTTTAAAATTTCTACCATTGGGGCGTGGGTGTCCCTGCAGCTGCTTTTTTGTGGCACCCTTGCTTTTCATTCTTTTCTGCTGTTGTGGATGTATGGAAGAAGGTTCAAAGGTGTTTTATCCTCCCCACTCCCAAAAATTAACTAAAGGTGTCCCAATCTGGGTGCTATGCTACGGAAGGGGGAGGCAAAAGGCTTTTTCTTTGAGGGAAAGGGTGCTCAGAAAAAAGCAAGCTTGAAGCTAAACCTGGGAGGTGGATGGCTTGCAAACAGTCTATAAATAACTGTGAGTAGATTGAGGAGAGCAGCCCACATCTACTCTGGCATGGGCATGCTGTGCCCATTTTCTTTGTTGATAGCAATTGCTAATGTGAATTCTGGCACTCCAGATCCTGATGCCTGTTGTTCTGATAACATAATTAAATCTTAGGAATGTGAAATATAAAAAGCTTTGAGAAGAAACCAGGCCAGGATCTTGGAAGGGGGGTGTGTGGCGTGTGTACGTAACGAATAAGCAATGGGATCCCTCTAGGCAGGGTTCCCTCTCTGCCAACTTGCAGGTGCAGTAGGAGTGATCCTGCCCTTCCCTGTGGGAAAGGGGGTGGCCCCTGGGAGCATCTGCTGTCCTAACCCCGAGCTGCAAGGGCTGTCATCTTCCAGGATTGTGGCACATAACGAGCTCCTTAGGTTGGCAAGGGTCAGTCCTACCAATGCCAGCAGCTTGGGTTCCTCCTGCCCTTGCAAAACCCCATTCTCCTTGGGGTAAGTGGTGTGAAACGTTTTTATTTACTTCTAGCTTTTGTTTTGAAGTGCTCAGTGCCTTCTGGAGGTGGTCTGGTCTCGGTACGCACAGGGGTGGCTGTGGGTGTCGGAGTGCATCTGGCCATGTGTCACCGAATGCCACTGTGCAGCTGGAGACCACGGAGGGATGGCTTTTTCCTAGCTTGGGTGGTGGGGTATGGGTTTGGACCAAGCGCCTCCCAACCACCGAGGAGAGTTCGTGCTGACCCATGGGGATGTTACCAGGTGAGGTCCCTGGTGCTGTTGGATCCTATGTTTTGGGAAAAAGTGTGTTGGATGGACCATATTTATTGCTTAAATTAGATTCTTCCCAGTGAAATAAGCCTCTAAGCCTGTTATCGAGAGAGGTCCCCCATAAGAAGTAGCTGGGGTGGAGGGGTAGAGGGATCTTTGTATGGCCCAGCTTGTTGGTAGTACTGTCACCATCCAGCTTCCACTGGTGCTCAGGGTTGGATTGTGCGACCCTGAGCTTTGCTTGCTGGTGAGTATCTTTCTGTGCCGTTTTGCTGAGGAAGGCGTGCAGCAGAACATGAAACAGCAGCTGTTATCTGAGGAAATCAATGGCAGGTGTGACCCAGCAAAAACAGCCTATGTAGGACAAAGCTGGGCTCAAGTGAAACGGAGTTGAGCCTACGGTGCAGTTGGTGTGTGAAAACGCCTTGTCCGGGGAGGAGGAGGAATCGTGAACGGGGCTGCGAGCGACCTGCCTAGAGAACATTTTGTCTCAAATGACTTGATGTTTTGTGCTGGGGAGGACCTGGCTGGAAGTGCTGCAGATTGAGCAACTTTGTGCAGTGAGGTGTCTTTCATAACGACAGGACTGAGGGATCCTGGCTTCTGACTTTTCATACGTGGGGATGAGCCGCTGCAGACGGATGCCGAGCGCTTTCCAGGTGTACACCCTCGTTGTATGTGCTGTAGCCCTCCATTCTTTTCCTGACTAACTCTTTTAATCCCAATTTAAAAAAAAAGGGGGGAAAAAAAAGAAAAACAAAATCAGTTTAACAGGAGGAGAGTGAGCAAACATGTTGGTTATTGTTACCTGTTTCCTGTATGTTGTTCCCTCTCGTACAGCTGCACGCTTCTGTACACAGCTGGCTCCTCTGCACTTTCAGAATGATCTGTTACAGAAAAGAAAAGTATTTGCCAACCTGGCTTTAAAAAAAAAAAAGACAAAAAAAAACCCCAAAACCCAAAAAACCAAAACCACACCAAAAAAAACCCCAACAACAACAACAAACATCAAAAAACAACCAAAACCCCCCACCCCATCCACAAAACCTCCGAAAACCCCTGTTAATATTCTTGGGCCTTGTATGTGCATCAACCTTCTATGTGCCCTACCCCAGCAAGAGGAGTTTGGCACAGGCAGGGATGAAGGCTGGTGCTGCCGCCAGCCGAAGCAGCCTGTGCCGGGCAGCGCTGCCAGCGTTTTCCAGCAGCAGAGGGTGGGTTCTGGTATCCCAAGGGGTTTTGAAGCACTTGTACATTGTAGACCTCAGGACAGAATTACGAGGAAAGGGATGTTATCAGTCTTAATAATGTAGGAATTTGGGGAAACAAAAGTTCAAATGACAACCTTATCCACAGGTTACTTCTCCCTGGGGATAACTCAGCCCACACACTAGGTACTCTCTGTTCCCCAACCTTCCTTATCTCTTTCTTTTTTTCTGTGCTATCCAGGTGGTGTTACGAACCATCTGCTGCAGTGATTCAGCAGAATCCATTTAGCGCTTTCCCAGAGAGGCCAGCATCTGCCAGGCAAGGGGGAGGCCGTGGGGAAGCCCGGCACATCTGCCGCTGTGTCTGCGAGCGAGGTCTGGGGTCAGCCCCTAACCTCCTCCGGGCCACCCCGTGGGGCGCAGGTTGGGGGGGGGGAGCACAGCGATCTTCACCTTCATCATCGTGGCTTGTCTGGCTCGATCCGGGTGGTTAATTATCAAATGGCTGTTTTGGCTTTGGCTGTGGAAGGGAAGAACCTCCCTTGCACTTTGTGATGTTCTGCGGTGTCTGGTCGGTGTTTGGCAGGCGCTGGGCTTCCTGGCTGGCACAGGACAGGAGCGAGGCAGTGCCATCTTCGTTCCCAAGGTCAAACTGAAGGAGCTTGGACTCAAAAGCACAAGTGTAAAAATACGGTGTCTCCAAAGCGGGGGAAATAAGGAGCTGAATTCCCCTCTGGGGCAATAAGGCAGCTCTAGTCCAGCAGGATTTTGCAGAACAAATGCAATCCGGGGCTGGGCTGGGTGCAAGAGCAGGGTAGAAAGGGTGATGCCAGTTCTGCCTTGGATATCACAGATTCCACTCATTTGCCTTGGGGTAGGTCCTCGAGTGTGAGAATTGCTTGTATTTTGCTCCGGGATGAGGGGAGGATGATCTTTCAGATAAAATGAAGAATTTCATTAGCAGTGCTGACTTCCCAACCTCAAGCTAATGCTTGGCAGTGACTGCTGGCAAATACTGAGTCAGTATAAAAAGTAACTACCTGGCAAGGTGTTTTGAAAGCCTGTATACATTTGAGCCTCTGGCAGGAAACATAATAGATCTTGTGTTCAAAAATCCATCACATCTGTGCCATAGGTTATGGCAATGAGAACTGAACGAGGACCAGGAATGGGTCACGACATTTCTCATGTACCAGAAGCTATCTTTATTTTATGGAGGGCCAGTGACATTTGGGAGGAGCAGAAGCTTCTCTCTCCCTTACTTTGTAAATTAGATAAAAAATATCTTGGTTTTGGTAGACCAGGAATAGTCTCAATGACTAGGATTTCAACTCTTCTAATGTCTAATCATCTGTCAGAAGAAGCTGGTTTCCTTTTAATTATTTCCTTAGCAATGCTCTCACAGGTAAGTTTTGTTTCTGAAATGTTTTGTAAGCAAACCCTTTCACCCCGCTGCTGTCAAAAGAGCATACATGCAGTCCTTGGAAGAGGACGGGAAGGGACCTTGTCTGGGCATTTGATCTGTCCTTCTGCTCCTGGGCAGGGACAACTCACCATTAGTTTTACCTGACAAATATGTGTCTAACCTGCTTCTGGGAATCTCCTCGGGCAATCTGTCACAGTGCCCACCTGCCCCTTAGCTGGGAAAGCTTTTTTTTCTCCCCCTGATTTCTAGCCCAGGTCATATGCTCTGATGCTTTTGCCTTTCCAGGTGGATAAGGAGGGAGGCTCTAGCACCAGTGTGATGACTGAGCTGTAAAAATGGGCTTACGTGAGGAACCGACCCAACTTATAAACTAGACCTGGATGTAGTCTTGGGCAAAGCAGCCAAGCTGCAGAACAAGCTTATTCTAAAGCCCCCTGGGTGTTTTATTTCGTGGCCAGTAAGATACAGGAGCCCCAGGACATAAACTGCTGGCTGTAGGTGGGCAGCATGAGAAATGGGCCATTGGGTCAATGCGTGCAGAAGTGCCTTCTGTAAAGTGGGCAAGGTTAAGACCTCAGTACTATGTTTTTTCTCCAGGAAACTTTCAAGGACCTGCATCTGCTTGGCCAAACATAGGCTGTGTTCTCCTGTGGCTTGTCTTAGGCTTTTGCTTGAAGTAGAATTTTGATCTCTTTTTAATGAACACTATTGAAATTTTTAGGGGGGGAAAAAAACAAACACGATTGTCTTCACTTTCTTGTAGCCTTCAAACTGAACCTCTGGTTCTGACTTCAGAAAAAAAAAAACAATTAGCCTCTTACTAATGATACTCATTTTTCTTGCATTAAATCAAAAGGAGGGTGTCCAGATACATCATGCTTAGAAAAAGGGAGGCAGAGGCCAGGCTATACCAGGGGTTATTGTGAGACCCATTAGACTGGAGCTGGACCAGTGTAGGACAGTGTAGCTTGTGGTGGTGTTGGTAAGTGAATGTGATGGTCCTTCCTGCGTTCTGCCCTGTAAGGTCTGAGCGCTTCAGCTGATGTGTGTTGAGAGTATGGTGGAGAAACTTACTGCTGGAGGGAAAAGGGTTTGGTGCTGCTGGGGGATTGCCAGGAAACACCTGGCCTGTGAGACCTGGTGCTGCAGGTACCCATATCTCTGCTCCGCTCTGGGCAGATGGAAGAGTGAAGCGGGATTAATGCCTGCTCACCATCGTCCCCTGGTCTGGGCAGCACTTTGTCTCCTGGTACTTCTCCTACACCTGGCAGGCAAACTTGCAGCTCCATGCCTCTAAGGGAGTATAGAAAATTTGCTTAAGTTCAAATTTAGCCAGGGGGTTGAGTTTTGCTCTAGCTGGGGAGCAGGTCTGAGGGAGCTCTGCTGAGCTGCTCGGCTGCCACCCAGTCCTAGTTTCAATGCCATGAAACTGGAGCACTGAATTCTGTTCAGCTCCATGTGTCCAGAGGTGGTACACTCTGAAGCACATGATGTTGTCTTGTCTGGACCTTCTCAAAGCTGGGGAAGGAAAGGAGCTGGAATCAGTGATGCCATTCAGTGCAGTAAGCCAGGGGTGGCAGCGCTTGCCTGGGAGGGATGCAGGCAGAGCTTCAGGCCTTTCACAGCCTTTTGGGACTTGAACTTGCTGTTCTCAACCTTACCGAGTGCCTCATTGCCTAGGGCACAGCCCGCAGTGTCTGCAGGTGGGTCTCCATCCCCTCCTGCAAGGGCAAGACTCGTCCAAAGAGATAGCAAAGATGAGAGCCAGGCTCTGCACCCAGCGGATGAGGACAATTTGGGGGAGTGTGAGGTTGTAGACTTGAACACAAAAGGGGCAACTGATATTTGGAGTAAAGCACAGGGCTCTGGGCATGGCCTCACCCTAAAATGATGGTAATGGCTCTGCTTCTTCTTGTTGCTCTGCTAATGGGTCCAAGATGCTCTGGCTCCCAGTAGCACCGAGTTCCAGTGGAGCAGAGAAACTGCAATATTTCCTGAGCGCTGCATTTAACTCCTCTCCATCAGCAGAATCAGAAACTCTTGTTACCTCTAAAATTAGGCTAAAAAGTCACCAGAGACTTTCAACAACAAAAGCCACCTGTTTTTTTTGGACTTTTTTTTTTTTTTTTAAGCCTTGCTGCTTGTAAAACTAGAATTTAAAAGATCAGACAACACTTTGTTCTAGAGTATTTGCAAACATCAAAAGATGCCAAAACTTGCTGAACACTGCTCTGAAGTGTGGTATGAGCACAGTGACTTTCTTACAGTGTTTCCCTGTGCCTCCAGTAGCATACTGGCAAGTTGTTACAATGCTTTATAATTCACCTTCAAATCAGAAGTTCTGGCTTTTTGTTTCATTTATTTCAAACCCAACAAGAAATGTCAACTGCTTTCAGAATAAGGAAACATAGGAGATTTATCTTGGAAAATGATTTTCAAAATGTGCCTTTCTGTGTGTGTTTTTCCCCGTTTACTGGGTCTTCAGGGTATGCGATGTGGCTGTGTGCAGTTGGTGGAGCACGGGGGAGTGCTGGGAGGTATCAGCAATGTAACTACAAAACCCAAATTTGTCCCCCAGGATGATCTTGTGCACAGTCATGATATCTGGATCTCTTAATTCTCTCAAGTTAACACATCTAAAAGCCTTGTTGCTAAAATGTCAGTGCTGGGAGTTTCCCTGGGAGAGCCTGTCTCCACATCATGACCTGGCACAAACTCCCTTAGCTTTTACAACTCTGTGGTGCTAAAAGGTTCTGTAGAAGAAAAATAGATGTAGCAAGAGCTCTTACTGCACTGCTGGCTTTCGGCACTGCAGCCAAAGCTGGCTGATTCAATGGGTTTTAAAACATAAGTTTAAAATATGATTTTTTTCTTTTAAGAATTTTTTTTTTTTAAATTTGCTAAAGATAGTATTAGATTTGCAGCCTTTCAGGTAAAAGTCTTCAGGTTTGCCGTCCCCCTAGATTTTCACATGTGGAGGTACCAAATGGCAGAAAATATAATGCACTTTCTATAGAAAGCGTCTGGTTTGTTGGCCGTATCCTGCGAAGCTCTGCCCCGGTGGGGCAAACTCCAGTGCAGCGGTGCAGACTTTTGCCCATGTAAAGGCTGTTGAACGGGCTCTGATGTTGCACAACTTCCAAGCAGGCACAACAGCGTCGGCTACCTGCAAGCCTCTCCCTCTTCCTTGTGTACTTTGAAACCCTGAGGGAGAGAGAGGAGAGAATGAGTAAGTCATCGGGAACAGATGTTGCACAGTAGCAGTGAAACAAATATTTTGTGTTTATGCTACTTCCATTCAATGGTAATGTTAACACTGATGTGTCTGCGTTAACTTGCCCTTTCCTCAGCATCATCCCGCTGCAGAGCCATCGGAGCTGGTTACTAATTAAAGTCTGCTTGGAGAGGGGTGAGCTCTTGACTATGTGCAGTTCGGTTCCTAATTCTGCAAAGAGCTTTGGTTATTCCCTTGCTTGTGTGTCATTTCTTCCCCTGCCTGACCTGTTTGCTATCCCCTGGCCGCAAGTGACAGTTTGCTTTGCATAAGGAGGAAAGAGACTACCCAGAAGGACTCTGACTTTTTTTGCAGCTTTCCCCCCCCCCTCCCCCCACAGAGGAGTTTCTGGGTAAAAGCAAATTCCCTGGGCTTTTTCCCTTTCTTTTCCAGAGACCTGCCTCTGCCTCTCTCCAGTCCTTTTCTTATAGACCTGATGGGCTTGGGGTGCACAGCTGCCCCTCCATCCCCTTGTCCTCACCTCAGTAGGCTGGGAAGTGCCCGGTTCCCCAGCCCTGGAGGATATTTTCCCTGTGGCAGCATCTGGCTCCTGGCAGGCTCTGCGGGCAGCCGTGCTGGCAGGGTTTGGAGTTCCCTTTTAGCTTTGTCGTGTGGTAATCTGTCAGTTGGCTCTTCGGGCTCCCTTGTTCTCCTGCATGCTTTTTCTTCCCGACAAACCTCTTAATTCGGCGTTGGTCAATGAGAGCTTTGAGAATGCTCCTTGGAATTGCTTTCCACGAGGCTTTTCTTTTGGTTTGCTCCAAAGAGGGACTTTCAGCAAATCTCTATTTTATTATAATAGTAGCAAGAGGGGGAAAAAACCAGCTGATTAGTGGAGTCTGTTAGTGTCAGTGGACAGGATAATTTACTCAGCCGATTGTTCTGGCTCTGATTATTTACAGTAACCCTAAAAGCATTGCCTCCCTCCCCAGGAAGGAAGCACTGGTGGTTTTAAACAGCAAGAAAAGACTTTAAACAAACCAAGAGTAAAATATGAAAAGCCAGCTCTGCTGCTCCTCTTGAAAATGAGTGTGTTTGGGGACAGATTCTTAGCTGAAGTAAATCCCGCCTGTCCCTGGGATTGTGTCACCGTGCACCGTTTCAAAACTGTCCCCCAAGGATATTACTATTCTTTCCTCCGTGTATGAATAAGCCACTTACAGTGCATAGCTGCTATATTACAATTTCCTAAGAGGTGCTGGCATCTGGAGAGATTACATTCCACTGGCCCCTGGGATGGAAAGAATGAGTTCAAGAACAAAGAATGAAATCCTCACTTCTGCACTCAGAAATCCGATATTTGCCAAAGGGTAGGGGTGAGCCGGTAGCCGGACCTCGACATTGGCGGTGCTTGGTGCAACCTTCCCCTTTTCTGCCAAAAATTGGGCTGCAATGAACCATCCATAAAATCAAACTTAATACCCGTCAGGCTGAACTGGGTGGGTGGGAAAAAAAAAAAAAATCTCACTGGTGAACTTTGCAACACCGAAATGTGTAGGATTAACAGCTCTGCGATCCGGCGTCTATTTGCAGGACTGGCATGGTTCACGCTGTGGTCTTGGCAGCCATCGCGTAGCCCCAGCACCTTGCTCTGCAGAGACACCTTTCTGGGTGGGAGGAGGATGTTGAACGCCTGGCTGTCTGCCAGCTAGCGTTCAACTGCCACGCAAATTGCAGTGTAGCTGCAAAAAATTGAGATCGCCCACTCCTAGCAGTCTGTGCCATCGGCTGTCTGGCAGGATTGATGGTTGTCACTACCGAACGCTGCTGAGCTGGAGCCAAAATCAAATGAGTGGATGTCCTCGTGAGCCTGCTTGGGGGGGAAAAAAAAAACCACAAAAAACCCCAAAAAACCCTTAAAAAAACCTAAGAACTTCTTTTCAGTTTAGAAACTAAACTAAAGAGGCTTGTTCCACTTTATAATTGCTTAGCTGGGAAGAATTCCTGCTGCATGCAAAAGTGGAAGGTCACAAGTTTTCAGCTGTCTCTCCTCGGTAGTGTTTTGGGGTGGAGGGCACTCTGGCAAGGAGGAGGGAGTGTCTCTTGTGCTAAACTCTCCCAGGAGGGATGTTTAACCATGGCCAGCCCTGATTGTAACAGCTGTGATACAACACTGCTTATGGCAATGCGGGACAGGCTCATGTCCTTTAACATTTTTCCCTCTTCCCATGTGGACACCCAGGCCTGGGCATGCTCTAGGGACACGATCGTAGTGGTGGCTGATGTGTGATAGCTATTGGTAAACATTAGACTCATAGAATAGTTTGGGTTGGAAGGGACCTTTAAAGGTCATCCAGTCCAACCCTCCTGCAATGAGCAGGGACATCTTCAACTAGATCAGGTTGCTCAGAGCCCCATTCAGCCTGACCTTGAATATTTCCAGGACAAAAAGTGGGGACTAGGTTTCCTGAATCCGAGTGATGTAACAAAAGGGTTTTCATGAAATCCTGGTAGGAACGTGGTGTTAGAGCCTGATTTGACTGCAACGGCTGAACTGAGCTAGATCTACACCAGCAAAGCAGAGATCAGATCCCAGCCTCCTTAGCCCTAGCATGGAGTCTGCTCACCTTTCAGTCTCCAAATCGTTCACGAAACAGACAAGAAGTATCTGGACCAACATATCCTGAAGGGCGAGAACAATCTGGAGAATGGTGCGCATTAGTCTCTGGTCCCTCACCTCTTGAAAGAGGGACAAAAGGAAGGAAAACAAGCCAGAAAGGAAGGAGATGCGTTTCCTTTTCTCCTCTGTGTTGGAAAAAAAAAAAGCTTATTCTTCTGCCTGCTTCCTCTTTCCTTCCCTCATGTCCAACTTAGTGTGGTAAGACACAGAGAATAAAAAGTATTTTCCTTGCCAGTGTGTGTCAAGTACCTCTCCTGGGATGGGGGTGCTGTGGTGGTGCTGCTCCCTGGGTTGTGGAGGGCTGGGTCTGGTTCTGCCTCTCCCATTATTCCCACTGGTACTGGTAATTTATTTTTGGGGGGCAGATCTGAACTATCCAAGCTAAATCCATGGGCCCTGCTAGAAAAATGGTGCAACATGTTCTTGAGTTACATCAACAGATGTGATGCTGAAGGGTGTCTTTGAGCCTGCCTGAGCTGAGGAAAAGCCTCCTGCCTGGTGATGTGGCCTCTCCAGAATGTGTCCTTATGTTCTCTTCTAGTGTGACTTGAGGGGACTGATCCTGGCAGGGAAGGTGGGTACTGCTGTGGGGACATCCTAGTGCCTGCAGTGGGGAGCAGTGAGGGGACAGGGGCACGCTTCTTTCTGTGGCATTAACAGCACCTATATTGCTCGTTCCTGGGGGGTACCAAGTCATAGAGCTAAAATGTATGGTATTTACTGGCTTGACAGATAGCAAGACCGTAGCTACACATGCTGCAGAAATTTGTGTGTTTGTGATCTCACTAAGATGCTGAGCACCAGCTGCGTAGTCCTGCCTGGTACAAAATGAGTGGAGAAATCAGCCAGAAGGATGCAATGGCAGCAGCAAGGCAGGGACCACGTCCCCTGCCCTGCAGTCCAGCACTTCTTCAGGGTTGTATCCTCCTCCAAGAGACGAATCCCTCCCTGCTGCCCCAGTCAGGGACGTGAAACTCCACTTTCTCGGGAGCTCCTTCCCTGCTCAGCCAGCAAACTCCACTCTTCAGATGGGCTATAAATATTTATAGGAGGAAGCATAGGAGCACCGTGCCAGGCCAACACCACTGTGACTTACAAACCTAATTACTCACGTAAGTTGAGTTCTCAGTTTGGAGGCTACCTAAACAGCGTGTTTGAAACAAATGCTTCCTATTTCCCTGAGCTGGTGCTTCCTCTCTGTGTTGCTTAAGGAAGGATGCTCGCCCCTAGTCGCCTCCTTCCTGACTGCGGTCCCAGGTCCAGACTGGCTTTGCAAGCCCCCCACAGCCACCTTCAGCCTGAGGGATCCTTCCATTGCTTCTCTGCTTTAGAGAAAACCAGTGTTTCAAGTGTTGTGCCTATGGCCAGCAGGCACGTGGAGGATTAACAGGCTACTTGTTTGTATCCTGTCAAAGATGATACTTGGTTCAGTTCCTTCTCCCTCCCTTTTGCCTGTTAGGTCGGATGGTATCTTTATATTAAGCGCCGCAAGAGAAGAATGAAGATTTAAACTCATTTAACCTTGAACATAGCCATTAGTTAAGCAATTAAAATTAAAGGGTGAGTTAATGGGCAGTGTCAAACATTCGGAGAAACATCTGTTGTAATAGAAGTCTGCCTTTTAGCTGATGAATAATTGATCTGCTGATCGTCAGCACCTAAGACCAGCCAAGATGGCAGCGCTGGCACTGCTGGAGCATCTTCAGAGCCCCCTCCCCAGCCATGGGATCCAGGAGAGCAGGAGGACCTGGCCACTGCCACTTGAAGATACATGAGGAAAACCACCTGCATTGCACCCCCTCGGCTGAGGTTGTCCCTGTTGGGTCTTTTGCTTTCATGGGATCAGACACGTTATTTCAGGTCTAGAGGAATCGATGGTCTATTTTTAAGTCTTTATTAATGCATGCGTGGACGGATGCAGTGTCTGTCTGGACACCAATAGCCAGGGATGTAAATGACTCAAACTGCTTTGAATTGTATCACCAAGGTAAATTAACTTGCTTTTTGGCAGGCAATGGATGTGAGTAAATGCCTTCACTAAGGCATTGAGGACAATACAGTAAATATTGACTGGAGTTTGAGGGGTAAATAGCAGAAAGTGTTTGTCTCTTGGCTGTGGTAGAACCAATAATGCTGCAGTCACTTCTGCAATACTGTCATCTCCCACAGAAAGCCCTCTCTCCCTAGAAGAACAAACAGCAAAAGATATTTGGGTGAAATACTGGGTCCTGTGAAATGAAGAGCTCTGCTATTCCCAACAGTAGGTCGGGATGTTGCCCTCTGTCACCTGGCCCTGCAGACCTTCCTGGGAAGCACCTCCACAGTGTAGAAAGCAGCAATGGAGCAAGGCGAGACACCATGGATGTGCTCCCTGCACAAGCTGAGTTTCGGCCAGACAGGGTGGGGTGATAGAGCAGGGTCTAGTCCTTGTGCTGAGCAACTCCACGTGCCCCGCTGCTGAGGCTGGGGCTGGGAGAAGTGCCAGTGCAACCCAGAAACCAAATTGAGGGCATGGAACATTTGTCGCGTGGGACGTGGGAGAAGGAAACCTGGGTCACGGAGGATTCTTGATGTGCTGTTTTTGCATATTGCCTCTTAATCCCTTAAAAATAGTAAGCCTGTTGTGCGATTCCTCAAACCTTGTGCATGTACAAAACTGTGCAACAAACTCAACTGAACCAAACCCAGTTTCTTGCTCCAGCGCAGAAGGGACAGCTGGTTATTAAGAAGCCAAGACGAGCCCCCCATCCCGGTATTAGGGTGTCATGAGCACAGGCTTCTTTATAGAAGGCAGCTGGGAAAAAGTGCTGGGAAGGAAACAGAAAAAAGAAAAAAGAAGGAAAATTAATTTGAAGGTATCTCAGAGGCAAATGTTGACAGAACGTAGGTTCTTCCTTCATCCTCAAGCTGAGTCTGGTCATGTTTTTTACCTTTTGAGGTAGGAGGCAATAATATCCATTTGGCTATCTGTTAGAGAGAAACGTAACCAAAATCACCTCCACACTTCTAAATGAACCAGTTGTACTGATATTTGGTTTTCATGTACTCATCCCTCTTTTTTTTTTTTTCCTCTGGACTATCTGCAGAACTTGAATTTGTGTGACAGTCCAGATTTTGTTTAAAATCACGTTAATCTGTACTTGCATCATAAGCATAAAGAAAGGGAAATAAACTGGGATGGGAAAATTATCTGCGTGTCTTCAGCTGGTTTTATCTGACAACAAGCAGAACCTGTAGCTCAGCTTCTTCCCTCATCTCTCCCTCCACATGCAGAGGCTGCCTTAGCATCTGCCCACACTTCTGCTGCTGCTCCAACTTCTTTCTCTGATTCTTTAGACTAGAGCAGCTCTTTTCTCAATATAAAATTGTCCCTGGATTATGGTCAAGTGTTTGATACCTTGCTCCACTTCTACCTTTCATTAACGCATCAATATTGTCTTTATTGTCATGTGAATGCAAACAGACCTTGCTTTGAAGCCTGTGTACAGCAGGAAACATATTTGGCTTGTTCTGGAGCTCTTCAAGGCGAGTTATGTTTAAACAAAATTTTAACTGCTAGGGTTATGAACGTGCATAACTGCCCATCCGAATGTGTGTGGGACGTGTACAGAAAAGACGTTCACGTTGAGCTTAACGCAGAAACTTTTTTAAAGCAAAGATAACTGTGAGGATGGATGAAGTAGAGAATTTTTTTATCCTAGAGGAATTTTGTTTGAGGAAAAGAGACCAGTTAAATAAGGAGATTGTACTCAAAACTATAATTCAGCCAGTCCAGATCTCCCCCCCCAAAAAGTGCCATTTTCAAACTTCAACAGCAAAAAAAAACCCCTCAGAAGCTCAAAAAAAATCTCAAAACTCTGACTTTTGAAATTTACTTATCCCTATGTTTGGCTATATTGTAAAGGCAAAAATGTATTTTTTTTACTTTACCCCAAAAATGCATATTCATAGCTCTTCCTCAACCACAACTTTGGCATTGTCCCTGTGGTGATATGAGAGACAGAGTTTCCATTATAATAACCTGGTTACATTTTTGTGGCCATAAAACTACAAAAATTGTAATTGTACTTCTTTCACCCAAAGATTTTCAGTGAAGGAACTGTGAAGAAATCTCTGCTAAGTAGTTTAGCTGAAGTTCATGTTTATTGACTTAAATGGAAGCAGATTTGAGCCTCGGGAAGGCTGCTGCCCTTCAGATAACTTCCCCAAACACCAATTTTTCATGTGTAGTAGCCAGATATTTTCTGAGTTGACTTCTTTTCAGCCCTTCTGTTTACATCTACGGATAACAAATGGGGATTTACCCCAGAGCTTTCTTGCCTCTGACAATCATTTGTCCCCCATGTGCCACGTCTTCTCAGGGAAGGGAACAAAGCAGTGCCAGGTTATCTGGGGATGTGGGTTACAGGAACAGCTGTTTTAGAAAAGTGGACTTTATGCATGTGAATATGGGATAGCTGGGAGCTGCCGACTAATCTGCTGTAAGCCTACCCTGTACATTGTTACAGCAAAGGATTTGGGTGGTAAGGCTCCATTTTTAATTGCATTTTTGTTAGGATTATCAACTAGTTAGTTCATCCCCATCGATAGCAGCTGGGCAGGGAGGAAGGTGAGCAGAGCTGCGTGCACAAGGGCATCCTCTGCTTCTCCTGGTCCAAACAAATGCCATGGCGCTCTGCCTGCGTGGACAAACTCGGTGTCTCTGCCCGAGCTTCTCAGAGCCCAGATACAGGAGTCATCACCCGAAGGAAGGAAACCTTCTGGGAGCCCTGCAGGATGGTCTCTGATGCTGCCCGACCTGCCTGCTGCCCTTTCTGCCCAGCACGTGCAGGTCTGTGCCCGGGAGAGGGCTTGGCGTGGGCATGGCCAGAGGTGCACAGCTTGCTGCCGCTGGCACACATGGGGAAAAAGCAGGTGGTGCCAGGAGTGATGGCTTCGTTGGCTGATGTCAGCCACACAAATGAGCAGGGGAAACTGCACTGATTTGACCTATCGGTGGCCCGTTTGCCTTTCTTAAAGTTGTCGTGGTTCAAAAATGGGAGAAAAACAGTTTGGAGGCCTGATATGGGGATTCTTGGCATAGCTGGTGCTCTCCTGGCTTTTCGAAAGGCTGGATTCAGGCACATGACCTCTTCTACAAGGCTGCTTTTGGATTTCTTAAGGAAAAGGCGGGTGTGCTTCACCCTGCCCCATCCCTGGGGACTGCCTCTGTTGTAGGCTGAAGGCTGAACACCCATAAGCAGCAGGAAAGGGGGCCTGAACCCCCTGAACCATGGTGTAGCCATGTCCAGGGCCCTCCATCCCCTGCCCACAGATTGATATGGGCTGTGTGGTTTGAAGCTGTCTGTTGTGTTGCCATCCCAGCTTCACTCTCATGAGAGATGGGCTTGAAGCTATTCAGAGCAGACCAGGCTGGTATGCTTGAACCAACTTTTGTCTGGAGCTGCTAATGCTCCTTAGCAAGAGCAAAGTAGGAGCACTGCCATCTTTTCCCTTCACCCCTTGGTCTGGCTTTTCCCAAGGCACCCTCAGAGCCACTGGTCCCTGCAGATGCTTGAGAGGATAAAGTGAAATTGGGGAGGGAGGAGGAGACCTCTTCACATTGGAAAGACATCCTAGAGATGCTGCTGGGGAAAGTCAGAATAACTACTGCTTCATTTCAAACTAAAAGAGGATTGATTTGGCATTTTCTTCTGAAAAGCTGTTTGAGATGTTAGCAAATACCCAGGCAAAATAAAGGAGAAAGGTACACCTTCCCAAGCCTTGGATGTCCTCCTCCTGCCAGAGACTGACAACTCTGCTCCGCCTGTCATCTGCAAACGAGCTGAATTCTTTTCTGTAACAACAGTTGGAAGAACATATTTTTACAGCCTAAAAATGAGGGTTTGGCCTTGGCCTTTTTTGATAATCTGTTTGGAATTTGGTGGTGGTGGTGGTGATCAACAGTTGTTTAAAGCTGCTGGCAGCCCGCTGGTCTTCATGCAATGGCTTGGTGGTCTTGGGCTGTTTCCAGTTCTGTACATTAAACATTGCTTTCCCATGATGCAAGGAAAAGGGTGCAGACGATGCTAAAAGGCAGAAAATTTAAACCTGATGAAAGGAAATGCTTTTCCACACAATTAGCCTTTGGGATTTGTTACCACATGGAGCTGCTTAGGCCAAACATTTAGCACATATTTGGGGGAGGAAAGGGTATCTGGGGATTTATATGGAAAGCATTTTCCAAGGGAAAAGATTTGAATTCAAATGAGGGGGTTCAGAGCAGGAGTTTCAGCTTCAGTTTGAGCGATTAAGATGCTATCTGGACTGCAGCAAGGCCTTGAATTGCAACCTGCAGTCCCAGGTGAGCATCACAACTACCAGTTACACTGTTAATTTGCTTTCATAATTCTTTTTCCTTCCACTGGCTCACCCAGCAGCACAAACTTCCCCACCGGAGGAGTTTCAGCAGTGGCACAGTTTATATTACCTCCCTCCTTGGGGCTGTACCAGCACTACGATGGACTGGGCTTGATGGTTTTGTGTGTGGGCAGCAAAGGTGTTGGTACCTTCCCCTGTCACTCCAGCCGATGCGTGACTTTGTGCTGTGGGAGAGGTCAAAATCTACCTTCCCTTCAGACAGGAGCAAAGTACAGAAAGTTTTGTGTATGAAGTAAGCTCTGCTGGATGGACTTTCAAGGCTGAAGGCCGGAGCAAGCCTTTTTCCTGGGAAAGGTTTCTCTTGGCAGGCACTGGGCCACTGAAGAGCCACCCGAGCTGGAGCTTTAGAGTGGTTATCACAGACACAGCATCCTCTAGTCACCTCATGTTGAAATTAATGTGGCTTTTTATGGTGGGTTTTCCTTTCTCTTTTGTTTTCAGGATGCCAGGATCGTTTTTAAAAAACAAAAAATCCCCCATTGGGTTTTCCAACTCCCCCTGAAATTGCAAGCCCTTCATTTAAAATCCTTCTTTTATTAGTCATTCCAATCTCACCTGACAGTCTGCCTTTGTACCCAGGTGTTTCATTACACTGGGTTTGTTCCAGTGCACCACAACATACTGCAAAATGGGGGCTTTTGAAGAAAGTCTTTCAAACCAGCAAAATAAAACCACAGCAGAGCAAGACCCTGTTGCCCTAGAAAGAAATGTTTGGGTACAAACACAAATCTCTGCAGAAGTTCCCTCGTTACTGGTGGGAGGGAAGGCAACGCTGCGTGTCTGGATTATACGAGTGGATGTAATCTTGGATCAACGGGAGCACGCGGGTGCTTAAAACTGTGCATAATTTTCTGCTGGCCTCCATCTTCCAGGCTGTTGTGTGAGGGCGTCTTGGACCCAGAAACGCCCCTGCGATACCCCACAAGCTGCTGGGAACACGGGGGCTCCCACTTGCACCCAGCAGCCTGAGCGCAGAGAGCCCCAGAGGCTGAAATTCAGGATTTTTGCCGAGTCCTGGGAGCTCCTGCCCAGTGGGAGATGGGTGCTGCGGTGGGGTGGGTGCTTCTCTGCAGCACTGCAGGAATGTGCAGCCGCCTCAAGTTTCCTCCTTTCTTTCCTCGTTGCCTGTGATAACGATTACAGCACATGGGCATTTAGAAATGTCCTTTAACCAATATTTGCCCCATATTCTCTGTCAAAATTATGTCCCACATAATGTATTATGAATAGGTAATTTGGAAAAAAAAAAAAAAAAAGAAACTATTGGGTTTGCCTGAGTCCCTGCCTGCCTGCATGCATATTTTAAATGTATATTGAGTGATAATAGCATTGCAAAAGCAAGGGGGAGTAGCCTTTGTCACTACTTTGTCATTTACTTTACACTTGTGTCCCTATACGAACATTTTCTTCTTATCTTTTCTAAGCCTTGAAACACCGTCTAAGCCTTGGCTAAGCCTTGAAACACTTTCTGAGCCTTGAAACGTCTTGAAGCGCTGCAGATTGAGTAGAAGGAAGCAGTTTGTCTCTCACTGATGACCCAAGAGCATCCTCTAGTGTATATTTAAGGTAATACTTACACGTCCCCTGCCTGGTTGCCTTACGAAAAATGGTATTGTCAGAGCAACAGAGCAAAAATCCTGCATGAAGCTCGTGGTAAAAGGCAGCACAAGATGCTAGCTAAGGAAAGAAATGCAAACGCAGGCAGTAAGAGTTTGCTCCCATTCAAGGCTGGTTTCAGGAGGAGTTCACAGCACTGAAAACCCCACGGGGCTGAGCCTTTCTATGGGGCAGTTGGGTAGCTCTCATCTATAAAACGCTGAGCAAAATTGAGAGCCAACCATTTCATAATGTTAAATGTATTGACGTGGCCAGGTATATTAAAAATGGAAGACTTGCTGCAGACAAACACCTTGAAATGAATTAAAATGCATATTATGCACCTATAAATTATAGTAATGTCTGTAAGGGTTGTATTTTGACTGTATATGTATTTTGCTAAGTAGAAAAGGTAAGTGAAACCACCTTTGAGGTTGTGGGATTTTTTCTTTTGCCGTGAAAATCCACTTCATACTTTTGGTAACAGT
>VZTL01020004.1:3816-19380 GCA_013400535.1 Scopus umbretta | reverse complement strand
CCCCATCCCTGGAGGTATTTAAGCACCATGTAGATGTGGTGCTTAAGGACATAGTTTAGTGGTGGAGTTGTCAGTGCTAGGTTAACGGTTGGACTTGATGATCTTAAAGTTCTTTTCCAATGTAAACAATTTTTTGATTCTATTCTATATTTCTTATATAGCTTCATTGTGTCTGGTGGCTGTGCAGAGCAGTCTCAAACTTGCTGCAAGCGGACAAGTGAAGATTTGGATGTCTTTGATTTGCGGAGCAGTCTGGGTGGTGTAAAGGTGGGCATGGGAATACCTTAGAAGCAGAGTCCTATTACGAATCAGAGGTTCTGTTTATGGAAGTGATCATCCAGGAGTAAAAATTAGCATAGAGCAAGGTTGCTGTAAATTCACATACCCCAGGAATTTAACCAGCCTCTGGCAGTTTCAAAGGGGGGTCTTCATCTTCTCTGTGTCCTCTATTTTGGATCTTGTGCCAAGCACAACTTTATCGGAGCCAAAACCTTTGCCATGTATGAATTAGGAAATAAAGATACTGCTAATTCATCTTTTTTGTCAGTTCTAGTAAGGATTGTGTGGCAGCCTTATCCAGTGGTAGAATTATAGTCTTTTTGAATCTCCATTTCATTTTGTAGCATCAGATCCCTTGGTATGTCAGGTTTGTCTGAATTCTCCTAAATCTATTCTTGGTTGTAGATTCCTGTTGTAGCGGACAGAGACAAGCAGGCTTGGATGCTCTGAACAGATGTATTTTTACTGCTTCACAAGGAAGCTATTTTTTACAAGTTTTATGATTGTAGTCTTAGGAGTCCTTGTCACGCTGATCTGCAAAACCATTTCATGTATAATGCAGTAGAATGGGGGAAAACTTAGGGCTCACAGTGTTTTGCAGGTGTGCACTTCTTGCACAAACCCCAGTGATCCTGCCATGTATCCCAGATCCATGAAATAGTCTGGAGAACAAAATAGAGCTGCAAGGTCGAGACTGTGTAATCATTTTAACATGTTATACATTAACTTTGGGGAATATTGAATAAACAGTGCAACAGTTAAGCAAAGGATTATCAACATGTGTTCCATCTTTGTTGTTAAATGTATGACATATTTATTCAAACTATTTCTTGTACACTTTTCAATTTTAAAAATCAACTATATATTCTTGATTTTAATAACTTTTTTCTGTACAGTGTGGGTTGGGTAACCTAGAAGGCAAAACTGAAAAATGTCTGGTCAATATTCATTTCATGTTTAAAATGAAATGAACAACTGAGACATCAGGAGAAAATACATAAAGCGAGTTTGTAAGTAAAGTAGAAAAGAGGCTCCTACTAAAAAATACTTACCAAACTATCTTAGATTTTTAAAATTACTATCTTTGCCTCAGTTTATTTGTGGAAATAGTTTTTGTTGATTTAGTGATGCATTTCAAAAGGTTTTAAGCAGTTTCATAATATTTTCCATGTGTTTGATTTTGAGAAACTTTCACGTTTATCTGCTCTGGTCAACAGTGATTGTCCTAACGTGGTGCTGTGTGTGTAGCAGGCTGTGGAGCTCCTAGTCAGGTTGCTGCTGAAGTTAAAGGAAGGCAATATAAATATGACTTTTTATAGGTCCTAATGGTGCAAGAGCTGTTGAGGTTAGTGGGAGTTTTTTTCATTCACTTCAGTGGGTTTTGGATGAGGTCATTTAGAAGAAAATTCACCATGTAACTAAAAAAGTGAACAGAACCGAGGTCTGATCCTGCAAGACTCTGTTCCAGGTTGATAATATCCAGATTTCTGTGTATTTAGAGAATTGGTATGTACCTAATTCCATGGAAGCTCAGGACCCCACTAGAAATTTTCAGTTTCTTTGAAAAAAGATGACTCAGTTCAGAGATTCCACCTGTGGTTCCTACTCTGTTCAAAGGTTCAAGTAGCTTTTGCTGAGTCTGGGCCCTGTTCTTTTGGGTGAGTGTACAGGCAGTGACTCGGAAAGCAGTGGCACATAAACATGGGATTCAGAGTCTTCTTTCATTCTGTGAAGAATTACAAGTACGCAAAGGAGGGGTTTTAGGACCATCTCAGAGACAAATTAATTCCTTCTTCACCCATCCCCGAAACATCTCTGTCTTTTGTTTTACTGTATGTGTTTCTGAGCAATTAAAATTGTGACTACTAAATGAAATACTTATTATACTGTTGAACCTTTAAAGTATTAACAGTTCTTCTAAAAAATCAAAATAGTATATATATTCCAAGTTCAAAAAACCTCCAAGCACTGAAGTAACTCTTGGACAAATGAACTGTAAAAGGGGTCCTAGTAAATATGGACTTTTTCCCATCTACTTTGGAAGACTGATTTCTTCCAAGTATTTTTCATTATGTTGAAAGCATTACATATTAAAATACTTTTCATTTATGGTTTGTTTGTTTTGAACCTGTTCCAGTATCAGCTGGTACAAAAGGGAAGATAACATTAACTTCAGAGGGAGTCGAATGTGAATCTAAACATTTATGCCCGCAGTTTCCGTTTGTGTACTCAAAAATTATGCATGCTCTCCACAGTAGATCTTGCACTTTCACTTTCTGGAGTATTTAGGTGCAAAATTGTATTTTCTTAATGTAATTTCTATGGCATTGTGCAGATTTTAGAAATTAACACCTACGTACACTGAAAAGGTAGATACACAAGTTCTGGTTCCAGTAAAATTTGTGGATTTTACCTGATTAGCTTTATAAATGTTTTAGCATTAACTCGTCAGTTCTGAAACGGAGGTTTGGGTCAGTCTACAAGTGGGGCCAGAAGCTTTGATTGTAGTTACCAATGGCAGTGTGGTGCGAGTTCGCAAGTCCAGAAGTTGTGGCTAGTTGAAAAGTTTAGGAAGCCTTCTCAAGTACAGAAGATACTAGATTTCAGATCTGTCAAGTCTTTTGCTGCTGTGTTTTAATAGTAGGTGGCTTATTGGTGATTGACATTTAAGCATGGTGTAGGGCACTTAAATTTTTGCCTGAACGAGGCAATCCAATCTCCCTCAGGTAAGGCCATAATTGCAGGCTTACCAGTTTACAGAGATGCCTGGGTTGCTTCTGGAGGGGCTGTCCCAGTGGCTACCTCTGAGCCACAGTAGTGGTAAAGTTTAAGACGTGCTTCTGAGTTACAGCTGCTTAACAAAAGTATATCCCTAGAAATGTGCTAGCTGGCAAGATCCGTACTTTTAGCCTGTGGCAAACATGAGGTAAAACTCATTTGCTTAAGCCTCTCATATTCTGATAAAACCTCTTTCTGTGGGATATGGGTGAGAAGACTCTATCTTTTCTTTTGTAGTACGAGATGAAAGCCTGCAAAGTTAGTGCCTGTGGCTCAAGCTGAGTACTGAGACTCACCAAGCTCAGTCTTAGTCTGGAGTCACTGTGCAAGACTAAGAGTGGGGGAGGGATGGGAGGTTGTAAAGATAAAACTACTACAGAGGGTTCGAGCAGATTAAGTATTATAGCCTATTTTTTTAATGTGCCATTCCTTTAAAAGCCCTTAGATTGACAATTTCCAACTTCATCTCCCAGTATTTCAAAGGAGCACAGAGTTTACAGCTCTCATTGATGTAACTGTTTGCTAGAAAAATGAGGTTACTTATTAATATGAATGTGCGTGCCTGTGCTGCACACTATTATTTAAATATAGGCATTCCTGTGTTTCTGGAGTATTCTGTTAATGTTTTGGAAGGAGGGTTTTAGTAGTGCTGAGTGTTATGAAGAGAATTAGAAAGATTTTGCCAATTTAGCCAGGATAAGTAGTTGGACTGGCATTTATATACACTTGATATTCCTTCTTGTTATGATGAATTATTGTTTTCAAAGCAAGGAAAATCTTGCCCACTGTGAAAGAAAAGCTTATAATATGGATGAACATCAGAAGAAAGAGATTCCCAGTGGTAGTATATAAAATGAAAAGCAGAACTGGCTTCTATTGTGCTCTGTTTCCATTAGACATCTTGGAAGTTTTATAAGCACAGCGCATAATAAATATCTAAGCCACAGTTTGAGGTCTTTTACAAAGGAGAGACAATTCTTACTAATATTTTTCTAGATCAGTCCTCCCTTTTACACCCAGATAGATACAAATCTCTGGCATTTGTCCACGGAGTCAACTTGTAAATTTGTTAATTTGCTTTCCATATTGTACCATATAACTCTGAATTTAAATCCAAACAACACAAATTTAAAATTAAGTTTGAAAGAGTCAGAGAAACTGTGCATGAAATTTGCTCATATATCTGCAAGGATAGGAGATCTGCTTCTGAATAATTTTGGTCAGAGGCCTAAAAATACTGAGGTGCAACTCACTATGGTTGGTTCTGCTGAAACGGTACAGTGATCCCTCTGGAGAGAGATCACAAAGAGCTAACTGTTTGGATCCATTACACCACTGAGGCGGATATCAAGTATAAAACCAGAAACAGACCTCAAAAAGTTGAGTCTGGTCTTTTTTTTTTCTTTTTTTTTCCTCCTTCTTTTTCAAATATAATAATATGAGTCTGGTGACATCATCAGATCTGAGAAGTAATATAGACTTTTACTGTTTTTTTTTTCATTACTCCAATATAAATGTAACCCAGTGTATGTAAAATGCATTATAGCAAATCCGCAAGCAATTTCCGTCATTGTAACAAATACTGTATCTCATTAGAGCAAAACAAGCCCCCAGTTATGTTGCAGAACATCTGCTTAATAATTTCAAGTTCCTCCAACAATGCTGCCAAAACAGCTAAAAAGTCAACATCTAGTCCATTACTTTGATCAACTGAAGTAATAAAATTATAAATGATGCACCAATGCAGATCTGGTGAAACGCAGAGCAGTGCTATTGGCCCTACGCTCAGATAGCCGTGACTGATGGTGATGTGGCTTAAGGCATTGGAACTGCTGTTCGGAGGGAGAGGGGGGTGTGGAATGCAGAACTAGATTTCTGCCTTGCCTAGGTTTTCTGTCTAACAGTGAGAAAGTTAGTTAATCTTTATGTGTTCAGATCTAAAATGCAGTTTAAAATGCCCTTTTTATCTCTCATGGGCTCTCTCTGATGTATATGAGGTGCCTTATCAGGACTAACAAGAGCTAAAGCATCTGTAAACAAACAACAGGTCAATGTTTCCATAAAATTTGATGTGAGTTGTAATGATACTTGTTATTTGTATGCTTTGTGACTATATCAGTTTCTGCTCTGTGTGTCATAGGAAAAGGGTCGCTTTGTGTTGTTGCAGTGTTAGCATTTTGACTACTTGTTTTCATTCCAGGTGTGAACAAAAGCTGAAAATGGGAAAATTTTCCAGGAATACAAAACATTTTTTAAAATATCAAATTTTTGGGGGTCAGTATTGTCTAAACTTAAAAATATATGTATGATTGTAATATTATTAGCATTTCAATTTAAAAAAAAATCAGTGAAATAAAATGTTTCAGCATTGAAGTGAAACAAGGAAGTGGAAATGATTTTGACTCCCCTCTGTCCATTTTCAGCAAACCTAACATATTCTGAGGGAAGATTTCAGTTTTCATGAAATTTAATTTTGTGAAACAATGGGAAAAATTGAGTCAATTGAGTGAGTCCACTGTATTTGCAACCAGATTGAGAAATATGCTGAAAATACAATATATAAAACATGTCCTTAAGTGTAGGTACTGAAATTATAATTTCCCCGTGAAATTATTTTCACGCAAGAGCCAAGCGAAGGCTTGTTCCCTCTGAATAGCGATGTGTTGTACCATGCTATTGTGTGACAGTGACCAGTGCCTTCTGTTTGTATGTTTTTGTTGTTGGTTTTTGTGGTAGTATTTTGATTCTAAATGTTTTAAGGTCCAGTCAGTCACACCTTGAACTCGCTTTCAAAAAAATGCAGAATTTGAACCCTAAAGAATCTTAATCATCATCAAAATGCCTTAAAAAAACCCTAAAACACAACCATAAAAGCTTCTCAAATTCAGATAGGGAAGCAGGTATGTCGCCTTGATCAGATGAGGAGGGAGCACTGCAAGGAACTTCATCTGTCAGAGCTCCCCAGTGAGGATATTAAAGGGTGTAAGAGACAGGCTCTGTCTGATTTAACAGCATGGCTGTAACGCTTTACTGCCCCAGCTACCTGCCCGGGGCTTTGCTGAAGGTAACTGCACCCAGCAATGGGACAGCAGAAGTTACTGTGTGTGCTGCCTAGCTCCTCAAGTGCTGCTGCTGTTAGCCTGCTGTAGTCATTGACACAGCCAGGGAAGTTCACAGCTCTGGTTTAATACAGGTAGTTTGAACCTCTCATGTTCAGTGGGGAGCAGTGGCAGCTGAGGAGCTGGGACCCGCATCTGCCTCTTGTGGTGTGGCTGTGGAACCAGTGTCTGGGAGCAGAGGGCCAAGTGAATCAGGGTGGGATCCTCGCGATCGGCTGCTGCAGAATTAGCCACAGTGTCTGTCTGAGGCCTTGCACAAGAGCAATCTTACTGCCAGCTCTTGTGGGTTGTTGTCAGTGCTCTTGCTTACAGGGGGTTATCACTGGTCTTGTTTACAGGGCTAAATAGTTACCTGGTTATCATCTGTGCCACTTGCACTTTGTGAAACCTTAATGTGAATTCAGTTTCTGCTGCTTTTACATATGTTGATAATGCATAATTGCTTTAGCTAGTAAAACATGGGAAAATAATAATTTATAATGAATTAAGAAAAAACCTTGAAGGAACCATTACACTTTCTGGATTGTAATTTTCCCTCCTACCTCTCAATATCCATTACTGCACTGAAAGAAAGATGCACTCTGAAGTCAGTCTGGTGCATTTTGATATTAGAAGGTTGAAAATAGACTTTAAACTGCCTCAGAGTTGTATAAAAATAATATAAAAGGTTTTTTTACTTATGTAATTTGGGAGGTATATTAACAAACAGTGGGCTGGAAATGAAACCCACTGTGTTTTCATATCACAGTATTATCAAGTGAAGTAATCTGATACAATATGAAGATATGAGTATTGCTTTCTTTTGGGGAAGCCTGAGTACACCGATAGGAGTGTTTGGTAAAACTCTGCAACGATATGCCATGTAGGTGTGACCAGTCAGGCCAAGAGGGATACGGTTCAGTACTGACCTGTTGGAGTTGGCCTTGATGGTTTGGTTTGATTAAAACCAGCTCAGGACTGTAACAGTTCTTGGCTGTGTATGGTAAGGGCATAAGGAGAAAATACCTTTTTGTTTCATTGTTCTTCCACTGCAGGAATTTAACCAGTGGCATTAATTAAGGTGTCAAGAGTCAAATTACTTTCATTCTGAATGATACATTATAGATACAGTGTACATCCTAAGGGGTTCAACTGTACAACCTATACAATGCGGATGGCAGGACCAAGTGATCATGCTGGACCTTTGAGAGATATGATAGCCATAAATCTTTGAATCTCAGGTTAATAAATCTTTGAATCTGCCTCATCTTGGGTGCACTCAATGGGCATGTGCAGGCCAGCCAGGGGATCAGGCCCGGCCAGCTAAGGTTCATGAAAGGCAGGCCCTGCTTGACCAACCCAATCTCCTCCTATGACCAGGTGACCCACTTAGTGGATAAGGGAAAGGCTGTGGATGTTACCTACCTGGACTTTAGTCAAGCCTTTGATACCGTCTCCCACAGCATTCTCCTGGAGAAACTGGCTGCTCATGGCTTAGGCAGGTGTACTCTTTGCTGGGTAGAAAACTGGCTGGATGGCCGTGTCCAGAGAGTGGTGGTGAATGGAGTTCAATCTAGTTGGTGACCGGTCACAAGCGCTGTTCTCCAGGGCTTGGTACTGGGGCCAGTCTTGTTTAATACCTTTACTAATGGTCTGGATGAGGGGATTGAGTGCACCCTCAGTAAGTTTGCAGATGACACCAAACTGGGTGGGAGAGTTGATCTGCTTGAGGGCAGGAAGACTCTGCAGAAGGATCTGGACAGGCTGGATCGATGGGCCAATGTCTTAATTGTATGAGGTTCAACAAGGCCAAGTGCCAGGTCCTGCACTTGGGTCACAACAACCCCATGCAACACTACAGGCTTGAGGAAGAGTGGCTAGAAAGCTGCCTGGCAGAAAAGGACCTGGAGGTGGTGGTTGGCAGCCGGCTGAACATGAGCCAGCAGTGTGCCCAGGTGGCCAAGGTGGCCCACAGCATCCTGCCTTGTATCAGGACTAGTGTGGCCAGCAGGAGTAGGGAAGTGATTGTGCTCCTGTACTTGGCACTGGTGAGGCCGCACCTCACATGCTGTGTTCAGTTTTGGGCCCCTCACTACAAGAAGGACATCGAGGTGCTGGAGCATGTCCAGAGAAGGGCAACGAAGCTGATGAAGGGCCTGGAGAATGTGTCTTATGAGGAGTGGCTGAGGGAACTGGGGTTGTTTAGTCTGGAGAAGAGGAGGCTGAGGGGAGACCTTATCGCTCTCTACAACTTCCTGAAAGGAGGGCGTAGTGAGGAGGGTGTTGGTCTCTTCTCCCAAGTAACTATCTATAGAACAAGAGGAAGTGGCCTCAAGTTATGCCAGGGGAGGTTTAGATTGGATATTAGAAAAATGTCTTTCCTGCAAGAGTGGTGAAGCATTGGAACAGGCTGCCAGGGAGGTGGTGGAGTCTCCATCCCTGGAGGTGTTCAAAAAACATGTAGATGTGGCACTTTGGGACATGGTTTAGTAGACATGGTGTTTTTGGGTTGATGGTTGGACTAGATGATCTTGGAGGTCTTTTCTAACCTTAATGATTCTATGATTAAGGAGAAATGCTGGAATAAAAATTGATATTTGGAACATGACATTTGGATTAATTGTGATTCGTAAGTTCCGCTGTGCCACAGAAAGAGAAAAGAAAGAACAATAAGAAACAAAAGTTTTTTTTTTCCTCCTTATGCCCTTAGCATAGAGGATAGAGGGTTTTCTGGGTTTTGAGGGGATCTTTTTCATGAGGTTCTGTGGGTGGGTTTTATTTTGGGCGGAAGCAGCTCTGACCAAGATCAAACTAATTTGTTTTCAGCTGTTGGATGCGTTTCAGTTGAGGTTTCTTTTTAACTACCATAATCTTTCAAAGCACTTGCAAAATAATGTGGAGTAATCCAGTGTGTTGTTTGACATAGTTTCTCTTTTTTCCTCAAAAACAATTTACACTGGCATTGTAGGGTCAGCTCCACCAATTCTCTTGCAGTATTTTCTGGTTTGTTCCCCCAAATTTTACTCCTTTAAATGCTGCATTTTTAACACATGTACTTTTAGAGCTTGGAAAACATGCTTTGCTTTGTTAGATGCCCAGAAGGTCTTCTGTCAGTGAAATGGCCCTCTGTTTAGTTGATGCAGTGCTCTTTTTCCAAACCAGTTTTAGCAAGAAAAGCTTTTGAACTGAATTGCATCAGAAATTCAAGTTTAGGCTTCCTGCTGAAGTAAACATGTCACTCTTTACTCTGGGGTATTTCACTCCTTATGTTTTGGTTAATAATGCTAATGTTATGGTTAATGGTATAATGTATTATTCAGTCTGGGTAATCTGCATTGATTAATGATATTGCATAAGGAAGAAAAATCAAACTCCATTAATAGCTTCTTAAGGCAGACCCTCAGCTGGTTCTACAGTGTTTTAACATGATGGTACAATACCAGTTTCAACCAGTTAAGGGTCTGCCCCATGATCTTTAATTTTGCTATAAGGAGATACACAAGGACTACTCCAAGTACATGTTTGAAAAATATAAGCAGATCTGAGAGTCTGACGGTCCAGAGCAACCCAAGAAAATTCCTTTTGTTGTATATATCAGTCCAGGAACTACCATGGGAAACCAAAAATACCAGCGGTTTTCTTATCCCTCACTTTTTATACAGCATGATTAGATCTGCTGTCTACAAACAGACTGGCAAATTCAGCTGTGGTGTAAATGGTGGAATTTGATTCAGCAAAGTGGCTGGTTTGCTTGGCCAGCTAGAGACAGTATTGGCTTTGACAGTTAAAAGCAGGTCAGAAGAAGAGCATATGCTTTTTGCATCCTTTTTCCTCCTTAGGTCAAGCATGTTTGAGAAAATGATGTGCTGCATGAGCTATTGTTACAGGGCAGTTGTTGCTTGCCACAGAGGCAGTTTTTGCCATGGAATTCGAAGACCATGTAAGAGAACATGATTCCTCGAGCTCGTCCATTAATCAAATCTGAATTTCAGAAGCAAACGCATAGAATAAACATTAGTTTTATCTCCATGAACATATAGAAAGTTAACAGGGAAAAGAGTGAAAAAGATGTGCTGATTAGCCTAATTTATCCTCCTCTGTTTCATTACATATTTAGAACTTTATTTTCTGAGTTTAAATGGTCTTAATTCTCCATGGGAGACGATTATTTAATAATCTCACTCTCAGGTGTTTGGTTTTTTTAATGAGTTCTGGGCTCAGGTTTGGGGGTTTTATTTTGATCTTACTCCTTCTGAAACCCATATCAACTTTGTTGAACATTGTTAATCCTTTTTTTATGTACTTAGAGTATTTTCAGGTGTTTATGCATTAATTGTCTGACTGTTACTTGTACTGTGTGTTTAGCTTAAAAATATTTGGAAGGAATGTCTGGTTACTTCTTTCATAATTTATGAAAGGAACATCCGGGTCTAAGACTTCCAGAAAGTTTGGCTTTCTCTAGTGAGTGTTTATAAGCTTTCAGTCTTGGTTTTCTAGCACCATGGTTAGAGCTGTTACTGAATAGCAGCATGGATTACTTTTTGCTTGGTATATTGAATGTCTTCCTTCCCCTTTCTCTCTTACTTATCCTTCTTTTATACTGACAATCCCTTAGTCTTCTCTGTTTGAAGTACGAGGGCGCATCCTGGAGTTAATAGGTTCAAACAACGTGTAGCTGTGGCACTTCAGGACATGGTTTAGTAGGCACGGTGGTATTGGGTTGACGGTTGGTCTAGATATCTTAAGAGGTCTTTTCCAACCTTAATGATTCTGTGATTTTATGTGTTGCTCATTCACAGAGGTAAATTGGGCAGGGCCAGCCAGCTTCCTGTATGTTTGTACAGCCCAGCTCTAGTGCATTTCAGTAATATCTGGTTTAAAAATTCTATAGCAAAAGATAACATTTCTTATCAAATTTTATAAGGAAAACGAAAACCAGCTGTATGAATTATTGGCCACTTGTCTTCAGCTTTAAAATATTGTTCATGTGCTGCTGTGAAGCATGGAGAATTCATCAGTAAACATGCTTAGCATCAGCCCCACATGGCTGAGACAGAGGAAATATGATCCTGTGTACTGGACGTGAAAGTATGCCTGCTCTTATTGTATAGCTAGAGTAAAATTTAAATCTCCAGTAAACGTGCAGCATTATCCTTCAGAAACATTTGGGGATCAGAATGATCTTTTAACACAAGATAACTTTTGGCCCTTTTTCTAATATACACTATTCTGTGAAGTCAGCTCTAGCTCATCCAATAGTAATATTAACTCTATATTTTTGCAAGTACTGCCCCAGTCAAGAGAAATTACTTACGTTCTCAAGGACAACACATGTTGTTGGTTTCCAAATGAAATAATAGGAATGGTGAGTTAGCATTGAAGACCTGCAAAATTCAATTCGGTGTAAATGGAGTGGAAAAATCAGTGCCTTTACCATGCCTGGGAGTTTAAACTCCCAAGCTGATAATGTACAAGTCAGTTGTAGCAGCTTGTAGTAATCAAAATCATAACGAAAAAGTATGGTGGAAGACTTTAAAAGTATTTTTAGATTCAAAATCAGGCTAGCTATCTGACTTTACAAGTCCTATGAATACTGCCCAATGCATGCAGACTCTTGCAGACAAAACTGTTTGCACAAATAAGCTTTGGCTTGTATTCTTACATGTTGATATTCATTCTGATGAAGTGTACCTCTAATCTGTCTGTTTATCTAAGTTTAATTTTCATGGCATGAATGTTTACAAAGAGACAAAAATAAACAGTTACCAGTAATCAGCACTGAAATATGCTTTTAGTTCACTGAACTGTGCACAAACAGATTTTAGAACTATGTGGTTAAGCCTAGCAACAGTTAGTCTTATTTATACACTGGTAAATCCACCCCCACCATTTAACTGAGGAATTGTGTGTGTGTGCAGGCTTGTGTGGTGTTTGCATATCAAGGAAATGCTGGATGTACGTGTAGATCATATCACATACTCTGAATGTTAATCAGTTTATGATGTATGAAACTATGCTGCAATATGTATTAGACATTCATTGCAGCACTTAAAATATTGAAATATTTCAATAAACTATTGCAATGTTTCAATAATATCACTAAATATTTCAATAAATATTTGTCACATTATTTCTTGCTGAAATATTTATTGCATTCACAAGTAAGTTGACTTTTTGTTGACCAAAGCACCTGTTTATATTGGATATTGATCACAGTTACTGCTGGCTATTGAATTTGGAAAGCAAAGTGAAGGTAGCATATGTTTCTGTACTTGTAATAGTCTAGTCTAGTTAGCATGAGCATCAGTTACAATGAAAATATGACGACCTGAGGATTTGCATATACTGGCACCTGGCATATACACCTGCAACATAGACAGCTTAAAATCTGTATACATTTGTCTTCACAGCTCTTTCAAATCTTATTACCAAGATTGATACGCTAGTCCATGCCAGAGGCTATACCTCCACCTTCTGTTATAGCCATCCTCTACAGAACCATGCAGGACAGGGGCCTGAATTACGAATAGAGATTTGAAAGCAGGTGTTCAGTTTTCAAAGAAGAAAAGGCTGTGTTGTTAAGAACAAATCCGAGTTTCAAAAGGATTTTTGTACAGCCTAGGACATTGGATCTCTTAAGATAAGATTCAAGTAGTTGTGAAAATACGGGTATCGTAGACATGTCCTGCTATTATCAAAGTGCCACTTTATTAATGTTCCTGTTCTGCTGATAATTCTTCTGTGTTTCTTTTTCTACAAATTGCAATGAAGAAAGCTACCAGGAAAAAATTCTCACGCTGATTGGTTCTGAGACTATTGCTTTTTGTCAGTTTTTTGAGATAGAGTTCACACAAGGACAAATAAGTAATGTGCTGTTACCTAAAAGACCTTTTTTGTACGATTATTAATGGTAATCTTTTATTTGGAAGTCTGTGTCCCAAGAGGCCCCTGCTCTTATATCTGACATTGTGAGACTTCAGTAAAAGCATTCATTGTATTACTGTACCATACTTGCCTTTACCCACAGTTCATGTAACATACCTTGCATGTTTAATCAGTTTATAACATGAAACTGTACTGCAGTAATATTACTTTTCAAATGTTAGACATCTCATTCCAGGGCCAGTGCAAACAAGGAGGCACCCAGGGGTCAGGTCAGCAAGATAATTGGGTACATAAGAAGTAGTTAGAAAATAAAAATATTAATATTATTTTAACTTCATAGATTGAGATTTCTGTGGCAGTAGAAAATATTTATCATTAAGATGCAAAAGTTTTGGGTCTTCAACATTTATCCAAGTAATTATCTGCATACAGTATCTGAGCAAATTTTTCAACCATGAGTTCATTTGAATTTCTGCTTCATGAGGAGTAGAAATCAGGCATACATATCTAATGAGAACATGTGATCTGTGAAATATAAATGCATGTATTTTGAAATAATATTCTTTAAATGTATGTAAAAGTCTGTATAGCACAAATAATCCAATTCTATTGAAAATTAAGTGTGGTTTGAAGATTGATTCATTCTTAATTTTTTAAATTCTTAATTCAAACTGTGATGGGAATTTCCTGTTTTCTTATGTCTATTTTAAAAAGTCCAAGAAACATATTTAAAAAGTCTAATGTAGAGCTATGTTCTTCATCTTAACACAGAATACTTTGATTTCTGCATAAAGCAATACTATAATGACACTGGCTTTGTCTGCATGCAATGGGAACATGAATTTTTGTAGAGGACAATGGCTATGTTGAGGACTCAATATTTACAGTGTGTGCATTTTGGGAGTTATTCTTTAGGTTAGCTGTGGTCTGATCCCATAAACTAAATGCAATTTATCAAAAGGAGAGTGTCTTCCAGATTAGTTTAATCTGAAAGGAATCCAGCTTGCATGCTTAGAGATTGCTTGGCAATTTGAACTAACAATGGTTAGTAGGGATTTTGGAGGGAGTTTTGCATCAAAAGGAAATTCCTTATCCAAAATGAAATTATAATGTAGATACATCTGTTGTATTTATTAGCATTTGAAAATGTATGTATTGAGAAATCCCAGTTTCATTACTTGAGTAAAGTACTTGTATTTGAAAATGTATGTATTGAGAAATCCCAGTTTCATTACTTGAGACTTCAGAACGGTTTTCTGGAGAAACTGGAGCTCATTTTACTTCTGGCTGAGCTGCGAGGCCTCAGCTCATGTTCTAGCCAGTGTCCAGTGAACATGCTGCTTTTCTCTATGGCTAAGGAGATGTGCTGTGAAAATAGCAATTCCTATATGACAACTGCAAACGAAGTGAATAAGCTGTTGGACAATCATCCAGAATGACCTTTGCATTTAGTCGCTGACTGAAGGCAAGCTTCTGTCCTGGAATGAGTTTAACTCTGGGTGGCTGATAACTCATGGGTGAACAGGTCCTGACTCAGTGACAGGTGAGTGCTCTCAGGAAGTGAGGAGAAAAGAATAGGCTCTTGTAGGGACTGTTGTTAAAAAGCAGATTTCTGCGTGGGCACAGTTTCCCCTTTTGTGGTGTCTCCTCAGTAGGGATAGAAAGTAAAGTGCAATTATTAAAAAATAGTAAAATGTGCTTGACTTCTACAGGAAGTCTGTCTGCATGCTCGTGCTAGAGAAGCACAGAGCTATGCTAAGGTGGCCAGACTTTTTAATGCGTAACTTCTCTGGTGAAAAAGGAAAACACAGTCATGCTCATATATTTCAGTTATTAAATAACATTTCAGCTAGCTTAGAGAAAAAGAAAGCAAAAAAAAAAAAGTAATATAACAAATCTGATTCAAAGCATTTGAATGTGACATTTTCTTCAATTTTATGATAATATACTTTCAAATATCTTTAACTGAAACGTAGGGAACAATTGTGGGTTATGTGAAAGCCTGACCCCTTGTGCTTGTAATGCTTGCTCACGGTCTGCACCCCAGAAAAGCCCAAAAGAATGCCAAATTTGTGTGAAAGAAAGGACTGAGTTATATGTGAACAGAAGATTAATTCGCTAATGGAGTTGTAGGCTGGCATCTGATTTTGTTTTTACAGGTGCAAGGCAGTTGCAACTCCTAAATTCAGTGCATTTACCTGCTGTAAAGAAAGAGTTGTAAGATCCAAATCAGAACTTATTCCTGAAAAGTCCTAAGGACTGAGAAGATACCATATTTTGTTACTGACAGACATACAGATGCTATATTTCTGTCTTTATAAAGGAAAGATGATGTCTTCTAAGTGCATAATGATTGCATACTTCTTTGTCCAAAAGGTCAAAAGACATAAGTCAGGATTCTGAGACTGTGATTTCAGAGTTTAGTTTGGCTCAAGGTTATACAATAGACATTGAATTTTCCCCTCTAGAACTGTAATTACTTGGAAGAAGTACATAATATGTCGCCTTATAAGTATAAATGGAA
>VZTL01019997.1:11260-28963 GCA_013400535.1 Scopus umbretta | reverse complement strand
ATTTTTCTATGCTACTCCATTTATGTGTTAATTAGTGGGAATTTTTCCTCTTCAATCTTTCTTGAGTAAATGTAATATTACATTATTCCTTTCATTGTTTTAGAAAAAGATTTATTTTGTAAAAACATGCATTTAAGCATTCTCATCAGTTAGCTTTATATTAACATATTTTCACAGTGTAGAACACCGAGAGACCATATTTTCTCAAGCTCTGACAATAAGGATCTTCACGACACCAGGATCAGATGAAGCTTTCAGTCCCACACGTTTATTGAAAACAACACAAGGCACGTAGCAGAAGTCTGCAGAGAGATTCATGCAGTCTGAAACTTGACTCAAATACACAGCCAAGGAAACTTACCCTTCCATGAAAATTTTAAGTTTTTTGAAAGAAAGAAAGAGCTTTTATCCCTAATCAGGACAAAAATTCCGTATATATTCACCAACAGATAAAGCAAATGTTGCTTCCACAAAAATCAGAAGCAGTCTTTTTCCCTTCTATTTGCTTACTAAACAGCAAGAGCACCTTGGAACTCAGGTACCTGCAGTTTCTCAGGAGTCCCCAAGATGGGAGACTAGCCAGGGAAACAGACTGGAAAATGCCCAACTAGCTCATCCTAGAAGTACAAAACGTATTATTCTTTTTAATCGGATGTTAACTCTGCAATCGCTGTTCTGTATTGCTATCCCAGTTTTTTCCATGGGAAAGGTGGTTACAGAAAAAGTCTATAACAATGATGCTTAGTCTCATTCCAGAAATAATATGGGAAAGAAATGAACACTGGCTTCCTTTTGAAAAACAAAACCCCAAAAAATTTGCGTTTTTGTGTTGCTTCGCCTTGAATTCTACAGAATGTTTTGAATGTCTATATACATTTAATCAAACTGCTAGTAAGATTGTGTGAGTTCCATAAAGCTGCAAATATACTGAGGCTAAAAATAAGATTACAGCTGCAAGACTGTTCCCTTCATAAGCCGAAGCTTAGGAGAAAGGTTTGAAAAATAACAAATGTACATGATGACTGAAATAACTTGTTTCGATCTTTTAAATGTTAATTGGATTGATTATCAGCAGACACAGGCATTTTGTACATATTTGACTTCTGCCGTTGTAAAAGCTCATGTGAAAGAGTATTTTTGTGGTATCAATTAAGACGATACTAATTTTCTTTTTACTGTACACTTATTCCATATTTAAACACAGATGTGCAAAAATACATGATTATGGTGTGTTTTCTTTCTTCTGCTCTATATAAATATATACTTTTGTTGGGTTATTCCTTAAAGTGAAATTCTGGACCTCCTGAGATCAGTACTAAAGTGTGGCATACACTCCAATGGAGCAAAAATAGTAATCTTGTGGTCTTCTTTACAACTCAGAAATTAGAACAAGAGAGTATTTGGTTAGTGAAAGTGAACAGGCTGTTTGGAGCCACGCGTTCCAAAACCACTGGTACTAAAACTGAAAAGAGAAAACGGCAATCAGGAAGAAACTTCAGTACGTACTGACATTGGCTCTGACTGGAAGTTGCAGATCGTATTTCCCGTAACAAACAGGAGAAGCCAGAACTGCAGTCAGAAAAACCACGTATGTGCAAGGCGAAGAGGATGGGAAGAGCTACATGTCTCACACCACACGAAGAGACAATATTTCCTTTTGGTTATTCTGGAATTGACTACTGTCTTTAAGATGAGGAAATGCCTGAGAGAAAATTCCAAGAGGAAAACTATTCATTGCTGAAGTTTGCTAACCTGACGCCTGTGCGTGAGGGGTGCAAGTGAACTTTTACACACTCAGCGCCTATTTTTGCCAGGAATAGGAAGCGGTGTAGTATCGCAACCTCTTCCTCTACCCTTCGTCTGTCTAGCGTTCCCACTCAGCTCTGGCACACATCGTTCCTTTGGCCTCCACCAGCCCGCGCGTCTCCACGCGGTATCGCGAGTGCCGGGGCAGTCTTCCGCCTCCAGAACCGGGCGCACGCGGGACAGCCCCCCGTCAGTGTTACATCCTTGTGTACGTTGCACGTGTACCCTTGGACTCTGACAGCAGGCCCTCTCCATCCTTTTCCTCGGTAGATGCACAAAGCGAGTGTGGCCTGTCCTTTTCAAGCTCTTCGGGAAGCCTGTGAGTCCCCTCCTAACCCTGCCGCCATCTCTGCAGCCCGCGGCGAGGCCGAGCAGGGCGGAAGGGCCGCGGCGCTGACCTCGGTAGGCAGGATCCGTGAGGCCAGGCGGCATTCCCAGGGAGAGGAAAGGTATGCTTTATTAGACCTACAGTTATAGCGGGAAAGAAGCGAGCTTTTAGCCAACTAAGACATTTTATGTGCTTCCGGTTAAGGTATTTTACAAGTGAAACGCGGCGTTTAGCTCTTTTGCCTCAGCTGCCTATGACGGGTTTTATATCCTTCCTATGATGTCAGGTACGTCACTGCAAATTACGTTTCGTTAGTGTACAGGGGCACAAGTACATCGCTTCTCTAAATAAATTCAAGTAAGTGGCATTTTAATGTCTCACAAAGTGTAGTTATAAGAAGATGTACTTCCTAGCATTTTGTAAATATACTTACAATGCATCTCATGTTCCGCTAAATGGAACAAGGCTTAAAGAAGTCATTTCTTAAACAAATGCCCTTGGAACAGCTAATTCCAGAGCACACAAGATGAGGGATTATTCTCTGTTAAGTCCTAGGTAATACAGAGTAGCTGGTTCAAGTAGTAATTATATAATATGAAACAGATGAGCAGCAGTGACAACATTAATTTCAACATCCTTGGGGATAAAAAGGTCTCAGTCTATTATGGGAACACGATGTCTGAAAATAATATTTTGCAAAACTAAGAAACCTATTTAAGAGACAAAGTAATGAGAATGACCTGCTACCATTTAATAGCACTGAGGCAAACACTAAGGATCACAAAGGCCTGTTTACTACTGCATAAAAATAAGAAATCAAATAAAAAAAACCAGCATCGCAAACTCAAACACTATTTGAGTTAATTTTCCTTCAGAAAACAGAAAATGTAACAAGATTGTATACCATACCAGCCAACACATGAGTTGCAAGTTATTAAGAAATTTTAAAGGACTAAGATATGTTATTAAATTAACAATAGGGAGTTGTTTTGTTGGGGTTTTTTTTAAGAAACATTAGTAGTAGGAAGCCTTGAAAATAATCAGTAGGTCCACTGCATCATCAAGAAGCAAAGGAACCAATTAAGGTTAAGAAAATGGCACAGAAAAATAGTTATTGATTTCTTCACATCTCTCCTCAACACAGAAGAGTCTGGGAAATACAAGATGGGAGCACGTACAGGGTATGGTCACAGAAGATATCCTTATAACAAGGTGCTGGAAAATTATAAGCTAAAGAGCAACAAGCCACAAGTACATTACACAGCACCTCCAAAAATTCTGACCATTCCAAAATGTTGTAGCTGACATGCTCTGAAGAGAAAAATGCAATTGCTCTTTAAAATCGTGTCCTATGCTGAAGCATCATCTAATACTGTAACCACTTTAAAAGCAAGTTCTGTTATAAACTTGGTAAATAGGAAACCATATATTTTCTTTTGCTACTGACTGATAAACTAAATACAATGGTTGAAATAAAATAAAGCAATTGTATGTGCATGAAATTAAATGGCACAGACATTAATTTGTCCTGCTTCTACAAAATAAATTACACCTTGATAATCATAGGAATTGTATTCATTTGGTTAACATTCATTCTGGGCACTGGAAGAAATAGGCACCCTATTGAAAAGACAATNTTTTGCTTTACTTATTAAACTGTCTTTATCTTGACCCGCTCATTTTCTCACTTTTACTCTACTGATTCTCTCCCCCATCCCACTGGGGGGGAGTGAAATGAGCGGCTGTGTGGTGCTTAGTTGCCAGCTGGGTTAAACCACGACATGAGTAAACATCAGTAAACAACACCAGCTGAAACTGCAGAGGGAACACAGTTACTGAAATTTTTATACTGGCTTGCTTAGCCATGACATTTTTACCAAAAGATCTTGTTTTAGGGTCTCTTCTGTAATCCAAAGTTCAAATTCTCTCTCTCTTGAAGATGAGAGAAGAGTTTCTACTATGATTTCAATGCCAAAATCTCAGTCTAAGAATTTCCATCACAGCACATATTTTTTTCCAAACAAATGCAAAAGAAGTTGTACATTTAGGTCCAGATTTGAAGTTGCTGTAGTAAAATGGTGTTTAGTATTAGTCTCAGGAGTTAGTCACTAACATTTGTATTCTTTCTTAAAACGTCTCTAACAAACTTTAAAAATTGGCCCTAAAATCTGTGTTAGCACATGGGAACAGTCCACTAAAAAAAATCTTTTTAATCTATAAACAATGAAAATACTACTGTGTTTCAGATTGCCAACAATTTGACACCAGAATGCATTCTGAAGCCACTCAATGGAGCACTCGGTCTCTTTCAGCAATGACATTGTGTTTACACAACATGGGTCTAGTCACCACAGACACACTTGGATCTAAACAGCTTTTTTTCAGCTTGCATTTTATGCACAATTATATGTGTACTGAAGTAATTAATCTAGGTGATTTGAGAACTTGTATCAAGCACCAGCACTTGATACAACGTATGACAACCTAAACGGGCTTAAATGAGGCATGTAAAAAAAGAGACGCTGACCAAATCCCAGTACATTTTCTATCAATAGTCTTATAATGGAAATCTTATTCTGAACTCTCAAAATCAATTGATTTCAACTGTTGACTAAACTAAATACAGAATTCCATTTATTTTAAATTCTAGTTATGTGACAGCTATCTCTGGCTCCATCTTATGATCAAAACCAATGTGAAGCAACACCTTGTTTGCATGCAGTGGTAATTTTTCTATCTGTTTTCAATTTTTCCTTTACAACTATGATAGTGTAGGATGGTCAGCCCCAAAGCATGTCATTAATATTTTTGGGGGGACAAATTAATATCTCAGCTGGCTGATGCTAATTATTAGATTAAAAATTGCCAGGTCAAGATGACATCTTTTTACACAGTAGTTGACAAGGTTTTCAAAATATAATGCACAGTACTGACTTTGCAAAAGCTCTCAAAATGCTTAGCTGTCAAAAGGAATCATGAAAGAGCTTAGCCATAAGTCACTACATAGAATCAACATACAATAATGCAGGTTTATCAAATACGACATCATTTACCAGTGATAATATAAACATTCAGAAAAACTGAAGGAAATAAAGTATTAAACATTGAAAAAAGTAACAGTACTAACTCTCATAATGCTGAGAAACGTACAAAATAGCATAGCACTATTAATCCAGCAGTGGAATGCAAACCTTGAATTAATTTGTTTCATTGTATGACTCCATACTATGAGATCTGACTAAGCACGGGAACAGGGACCGGAATAGGTGGCCCAAAGAGGCTGTGGATTCCCCATCCTCAGAGATTCTCTAACCTCAACTGGTCAAGGCCCTGACCAACCTCATCCAACTTTGAAGTTAACCCTGTTTTGAGCAGGAGGTTGAATGCAGGTGCAGACAGCCTGCAAAGATCCCTTCCAACTTAAATCATTCTCTGATTTAGATACTCAGTTCTGTAGGCTGGTTCCCTACAGTCATACTGCACTTAAGTCAGTCTACCGACTGAAGTAATATAAGCTTACTTTAAGGACAGCAGATATTTTTTCCAATGGTAAAAGAAAATATGGGCAAGAGACTGCTACACGATACAACATTTTAGTGTAACTTACTGCGCATAAGCCTACGTAGGCACTGTAATCTAGCCCTATAATGTAGGCACTCCTCAAAGCAGGAAAATAAATCTTTTCCCCACATTTTTGCTCTAAAAATGATGAACTAATAACAAAACAGACTAACACTCCTAAAAGGAAGAAAGTAGATTTGTAGGGCACCTACATCATTTTTTGTGGGAACTAACTGGTATATAATGAATGATGATGATGGAATGGCTTTGTAATTAATACAGTAGACTGAGTACCAGGAGATCTGTATTCTCTCTCCAACGCTTTCATATATATGTGTGTGTGTGTGTGTGTATCTGCATACATGAGCAAACCCATTTACATCAAGCTTGTCAGATATGAATGTTAACTTAGTATTATTACAAGGGTTCCTACTTCGATATTTAGGATCCGCTGCAAATAAGTGTGCTAGTCTAGCTGCTCTAAACTTGAAAAGAAAGAAAAAGTGTCAAGCCCGATTTTTAAGCTGAACGTCCAGTCATCAGTGGATCCTTTGCAATTTTTTTGCAACCTATCTTTAAATGGAAATAACATACCAGCCTTTTTCGTAGGCTACTGGTTTTTTTTATAGCTGCATTGATTCCTGCTAGTGGTGAACACCAACGTATACTCAGCACAACATACAGAGCATCTGCATCAAAAAAGAAATAGTGACTCATACAAAACACTAAAGATAAAAAGAAAGGTAACAAGCTCACTTGAAAAACATCCTGTTCATCCTGTACACTGAAGGAGGTGTGGATCTGATCACAAAGACTGTATTCAGTCCATGCGTAAATAGAACAGGGCAGACCTAAAGTCATATAAAGGTCAGTGGCTTGGGACCTGAACAGTATTGCCACCTAAGTCCTGTTAGCAGCTGCTGGATGATCCCTTTTCAGCTAGCCCATGGTAACCATGGTTAGGATATCATGTATGATCAGCAAGAAGCAGCAGTATTCTTATTTATGATAGCAATAGTTGCTATTGATGCATATTGTTGTCTTGGCTAGTCGCAGAATGAAAACTGCAGCTGTTACTACAAATTACTTTCCCTGATGCTGAATCTAAACCTCAGCACAAAACTCTACTCTTAAGGCAGTTTCATTTGCATGACCTCTCCTAATTTTCTCCAGTCAGTAAGAAATGTGTTCTACAAGCAAATATTATGTAAGCTCAACTTCAGATGGAAGCGTCCATGCTGAGAATAGCATGCAAAGACGGAACTTCCTCTTTGTGCTCTCCTGCCACTACTATGTGCCTTCCCAAAAGGCATGCACTTGGCATGGCCTGATCTGCAGTCCTGTTCAGGTTCATTCAAAGCATACAAAACAAAACTCACTCTACGCTCTGCTGCTCTCAGTTCTCACAACATCAAATGTATCTGAATCATTAGAATGAACCCTTTTTGCATGCCCTCTTTCATGATGCCAACTCTTGTTCAAACGCAAGCCAGACATATCTAGCTGAGGCAATCTGCAGGTAGATGTGTGGTAACATCAATGTTCGTTTTCAAGCCCTTCTTAATTGTATTGAACAGCAAGTTACATCTTTCTTTTGTATTCTTACATCTTGAGAGAGATGCGTAACTGACAGAACTAGTAGCCTGCTTACTTAGCTACTGAGCTAAAGTATGTATGTTATTTCCATTTAAAGACAGGTTGCAAAAAATTGCAAAGGATCCACTTAGCTACTGAGTGATACAGGACATTTCTCCGCAGAGCTGCATATAAATTTTAAGATACCAACAGAATTTTAGGAACTACTTTTAGGTTCTATTCCTGGTTTTATCATAAGAATGTGAGTTCATGATGAGAGATAAGGCCTGAGAATGAGCATTCCTAGTTCAAGAAACAAGTATGATTTCTTGGTGCACAGAAGACCCCCATGGGAGACTTACAGAGAAGGGCAAAGCCATCCTATAGCATCCTTTTTTTTTTTAATTTAAGGGGTCTTAGAAATGGGTGGGTCCTGTCCTACTCTCTTCCACACGCACATTGTAAGAAGCTAATTCATATATCTCATACTCATAGTTTAAATGTTAAAGAAACTGATGCAGAAGAGTCATAAGAACATTTGGAAAATGCAAAGCATTTTAGGCATACCAATAGTTTATTCTGGAGGAGTATGTAAAGGAGAAAAACATTAAATACTTCTATCCTTTCAGAGCCAGTATTCAGTATCAGTTTAAAGTGCCCTTGTCAGTAGAAAGAAGAAACACTGTATTAAAATAAAAGGTGAAAATGAAAAGCAGATTTAAATCTCTAAGCAACATTAAGTCTTGACAAGTAATTGAACAATTAATTAAAACACATTTGAAATCCAGTACACAGATATAGATGTCAACAAAACCTACGTTTTATAAAAAGCAATTATACAAACCCATGTGTTTTATGAGTGAAGATAAATAATAATGGATTCCTGATATTCAGTAGAGCTCCCTGGTATTTTCATTTAGAAATAATCATAATAAGAGTTCTTATTGTAGCCTGTCTCAGGGACATCTAGTTTTCAAATTAAAAATGAACCATAGGTAGAAAAGGAATTAAACTGTCCCTTACTTCTGATTCTTGAATTTTCTGTTCTTGGTTCAAATAAATGAAGGCAAGGCTCAAATTACCCATGAGACAGTGATATCATCACAATACTCCAGCTGTAAATAAAGCAGCACCACTGAATTTCCCGTCCTTTCACAGACGATGAGAATAGCCTCTCAAAACATACTAGCTAAGGTCAGGTCACTGCTAATATAATGAATGGGCATAGTTATACAAGACAAGCACATGACTTTTCTTTAATAAACCCTGCTGATTTCTATAGTCATATCACATACCTATCATTGTCCCAAGATAGCATTGACACAATGAACGTAGAGGGATTCATTATAGTTGGAGGACAGTTGAGTACTATGACCAAATTAAGCACTTCTACTTAAAGTAATGGAAGGGACTAACCACTAGACTACAAAACTTTTGAAAAAAGAGTGTAGACAAGCGCATATTGCACTCAAGCCAAGCAACTTCCTCCCTTTATAATATCCCACATAAACACAACTTGTAACATTTCACACAGTGAAACCCATCTTCCACCTATACCTCTCCCAGGATGTCACTGTTAGTAAATTATGATTTTTTTCCATGAATGTTAAACAGGAAATTTATAATTTGTGCTTCTCCCACAAATCAAGTACATCTGAGGTATAATTCCCTGAATTTATTTTGTCCAACTTTCCACAGAATGAATTTGCTTCATTTTGGGAGACAGTGGGTGAAAGAAGCAGATAGCTCCAGCAAGCTACTGAAACAGTGTCTTAGCCCTGAGCTATGGGCAAGAATCTAAGCAGTTTCCACACACATTCAAAATTATTCTTTTTCCACACACTGTATACAAGTATGCCAGAAGTGATAATTCCTGAAGTATTACATGGAGATTTAAGCACTATTATTTTTACTGAAACCAACCACTAATTTCCCATAAGCCACTGAATCTTGTGACAGATTCTTCCAGCTCTCAAATGGAGTGTCAGATATACATTTGAATAAATGGCATCACAAAGGAAATGCTCTAGAGCCGAAAACCCCTCCTTAATGCCTTGTAGCTATTAATGCCAGAGTCTGAAAGATACCGTGTTCTTGCTTTTGTGGAGGAGGGCCAGCATGTTCAGTCTCCCAAGCTGTGACTGTGCACCCCCAACAACAACAACAGTCATCAATTTGAGTGCGACCGAGAGTTATTTCATGTACTGCAACCTATGTGAGAAGACTCCTGAGAAGCCAAACAGGCTCTCCAGGCTTCTGTCAGCACAGTCATTTTATTCACAGGCCAGTTGTGTAGTGTGGCTATGTACAGGGAACACAGGACACTCATTTGCTGCTCAGTTAGTTGAATTCCTTTTAGAGCTAGCATATACAGTTTAAATGACTATGATTAACTCGCAAGTCACCAGTGGCTCACTTCGTGCATAGAAATGCATATGTACAAAGGACTAGTATACAGAGTTGCAACCACATGAAGCCCTGAGAGCAAAAACCTTTGATGCAGAAAACTTTTGCAGAGTCAAATTTCCACTGATCTTTGGCTCAGACTCACCCAGTGCAACTTAGAGATAGAGAATGGCTTTATAAAAATGGGGTATGTAGTACACTGCACAAATATGCACTAGACAGGAATTTGTCTTTGTGGGAAACAAGAGGAGCAAGTTCTCTTTTCACGTTCACAGAAATCAGCAGTGGCAACTGCCCAGAGGCAGTGGCAGGAGCACGAGATTGCATTCTAGGTCAGCATCTGATCAGCTTTGTTACTGGCCTTCTTTCTGTACTTGCTCTTTTATACACACCTCAACTCTGCAGAAAAGCAATTGCTGGGCTTTTTCCTTTTACTGTTGACATCAGCCAAATGCATACGGTACACTTTTTTGGGATAACCATCAACATTTGCAATAGAGGCTGGTATCAGATACCTCAGCAGACAAGTTGCACTCATTAGCATCCAGGAAGGCCACATCAGCAGAGCAAACACAGCAGCTCTAATCCAGGCATGTATGTGTAAAAGGTATACTGCCCACCTGACTTCAAGGGAACTAAAAAGAGCATGGGTCTTTAAAGGTCAGCAGCAGACCCTCAAGAAAATAGAGAAAAAAATAACCTACATTTTGTTTTTCTCTACTGTAGAGGCCTTACAGCAGGGCTCTAAAACACCCTAATTATGTAGATGGACATGAAATACTCTGAATTAATCTATGCTTCTCAGAAGGTGACATGGAAAAGTCTGTTTACAAGCCTATGCTCGAACTGTGCAAAATGACTTGAGGCTAACTAAAGTGCACGGCTGACCATCCCGATGGCCTATTGTAAAGGTTAATGTTGCTGTTAACTAGGAGAAACATAGAAAAAGGATATGAAAAGTCATCTATAGTCTCTTCCCATGACTCATCTCAGTATTAGCCTGGGAGGACTGCAACTTAGAGTCCAGGAAAGGACAGCCAGAGCTATAGTGGCTCTGTTCGTCAGTTCCTGTTTTACTCCTTCTGTCAATCCAATTCCCCCTCTTTTTCTCATCTACCACAGGATAATTAATCAGCACTACCAACCAGCCCTACAGTTAGTCCTAAACCATGATCAGGATTTGTTTATATCCCAAGTCAGCCAGGGAATTTACACATGCCTTCAAGGACTTCTGTATTTCTGCAAGAAAAGTTTTCCTATACAGTCTTATTTGACATATTCATTAATGTACTAGTTGCCATATACTGACTTATCATTGAATCATTAAGGTTGGGAAAGACCTCTGAGATCATCTAGTCCAACCATCAATCCAACACCACCATGCCTACTAGACCATGTCCTGAAAACATGGACTTCCGAAATCCTGTTATCAGTGTCCCAGAAAGTGGGTAGCAACTATTAGAAATACTTGCTGGACTACCCATCTGGCTTCTGTGTTGTGTTTAAGAATTACACAAGTGTGCAAGAATAACTCTACACATGCCAGAAATAAGTATTCAGATCTGGATTTATTTGGAAATAAATATCATAGGCAGATGGATAGGGTGAGTTGCTCAGCTGAACAGGTATGAAATTTCTCCACATTTTGTATGTCACCTAACTTCAGCTGCAATGGATTACATCTTTTTCTTTCCCTGAAGGTAGTCTGGTCATAGGCCCTGAATATAATTCATGGCTGTTCAGCTTTCATGCAGTTATACTGGAGGGGGACTGCCCCTCCAGAGAGGGGGCAGTCTCTAGCAGAGCTACAGAGCTCTACAAAGCACACAAAGAAAGACACAGGGGCCTTGTCTGTCTTATTCAAGGATTTTAATAAGTTAGAGAAGTGGAATGTGGCTACCCGCAAAGATTATTACTTGGAGGAAGTACTAGACTGGTTAAAAGGTTTAAATTTAGGGATTTCGATAATCAAGACAAATGAGAGTTCCCATATTCCTTGCCAATGTGACACCCATCTACAAGAAGGGATGGAAGGAGGATTCAGGGAACTACAGGCCTGTCAGCCTGACCTTGGTGCCAGGGAAGATTATTGAGCACCTCGTCTTCAGTGCGCTCAATTGGCATGTTCAGGACAACTAGCCAGCATGGGCTCATGAAAGGCAGGTCCTGCTTGACCAACTTGATCTCCTTCTATGACCAGGTGACCGACCTAGTCTATGAAGGAAAGGCTGTGAATGTTATCTACCTGGACTTTAGTAAAGCCTTTGACACTGTGTCCCACAGCATTCTCCTGGAGAAGCTGGCAGCTCATGACTTAGGCAGGCATCCTTTTCGCTGGATTAAAAACTGGCTGGATGGCCATGCCCAGAGAGTGGCGGTGAATGGAGTTCAATCCAATTGGCAGCTGGTCACAAGCGGTGTTCCTCAGAGCTCAGTATTTGGGCCAGTTGTGTTTAATACCTTTATCAATGTNGTGTTCAAAAAACATGTAGATGTGGCACTCCAGGACATGGTTTAGAAGGCATGGTGGTGTTGGGTTGTCGGTTGGACTAGATGATCTCAGAGGTCTTTTCCAACCTTAATGATTCTAAGATACTAAAAAGCTCAGAACACTCCCCTAGTCAGGAAGTGAAAGCTGGCATTAGCAGTGGAAAAGATGTCAAAGACGATATGCATAGGATGATCTCTGTGCCAGTACCAGAGACAGGCCATGATATAAGCGTGCCAAGAAAGCACACCAGCAGGACACTTGGGGATTTGGCCTCACGTAGTAGGAGCAGCAGGCTGTGACAGACAGAATGCATTTTTGTGCCTGCTACTGAGGTAGGACTGGACTCCAGAGATGCAAATAGCATCTGTACCAGGGGATTGGCCTTACTTGAAAGGTAGGACAGATTGAATTGTGTAATTTTCTGTGTAAGTGTTCTGCTCATACAGAAATCTGTCAATACTGGATTGAGTCTTCTTTGCAATGTTCGTCCAGGATCAGGACATACTATTTAGACAGCTGTTTCCAAGAATAAAACAGTGCCATGGTTTAGAGAATTGACATTCTCTAAGATTTTATGGTGGATGAATATATATATTCTCTGGTCTATATTCATCCTCTGAATAATGCACATAGAGAGGCAACACGTGAGCAGGGACTTACATGTACCATAACTGCCGACTTGGGTGGACACACCTTTCTCTGTCTATCTTCACTTTTTCCTACCCTTACACAGACTTGTCTGTCTGGAGCACTTATCAGTGACATGTTCAATGTACCATGCGTAGCTTCTGGAACACAGAAGAAACTGCAATGTGATCTGGAAGCAGGAGGAGACCAAGAGTGTGTTTCTAGTCTACATGCTAGGCCATGAAAGTAAACAGTTTGATAAAAGCTAAATTTCCAGAATCACAGTTGCTTTACATTTGGAGCTATAGGAAGGAAATAATCAAAGGCTCTTGCTCATATAAGTATTACTGACAAATTATTACATAAATTCATCTTTCTTTGAACTTTGTTCTAAGGTAAAATTTTTTGCTTTATGATTTTTACTTCTGAGTGTTCACATTGCCATGGGTAAATGAATTAGGCTTGCCAGGACAACTCTTTCTGGCTTCATACATTTGAATTAGATGCATACCATCGTGCAGAAACGGAAAAAAACTCCTCCTCATATCTGCAGGCAGAGAGCAAAAACCCTTTGCACATTACAGCTTGAAAAGAAGGAAAAAAAATTTTCTTATCATTCTCAACACTGTAAAATCTGCTTACTGTAAAAAAGCTGAAGAGCCATCTTGATCTAATTGCTACCATAGGACAACATTACTTCAGCTCGATCACTAAGTGCAATTAATACCTTTTCCAACAGTGTAACAAAAATTGCTCCAGGGCCATCTTCCCCTTTCTTTTGCTGAGAAGCCATATGGCAGTATCTAACAGGCTAACTTTAGAAAACTGTGACCTTTCTTGTTATAGATAGAATCTTGATGCTATAAAACTATGGCTGAATTCCAGTAATATGTGTATTACTGATTAAATATACAGCAATTCTTTTATATGAAAAGCCTTTATTTTCCACCTCTCCTCCTGAGAGAGCTATTTGAAATGCTTACTGTTTTTCTTGCTTTCAGGGGCATCCTTCCATGACCAGGGACTAAATAATGGCCACTCACATGACTCACAGTTTATTCCCATTGGTTTCTAGTCATCCAGCCTCATCTCATTTTTTTTTCTTCTGAAAAGTCATCAGCTGTTATCAGAGGAACTCTAAGTTCGTCCCCCATATAAAGCATGCTTCTTTCTGGGGCTCTGCTGCTTTCTGCTGGAAAGATCCATTGAAGATCCGTTCTTTTCTCTAGGAAACAGAAAACAGGTGAGCCAGAGCATGGAGTAGTTGATGATATCTATGATTAATCCACTACTTGTTCACCTGAATGCATAGCTCCCAGGTTGACAGAGTACTTGGAAACCTTAATCTGTTGCATCTGCCCACAATCGCTGCTTCACTGTGTTTCATTTTGATTCAATATCTCAAAATGGAAATCATTAAAAATACTGTTGTAATCAAACATTCTCAGCATCCTCAGACATTTCATTTACTCTGTAGTCTGGAAGTGGTCATTAAGACATTATGGTTTAAAATAGGTGTTCACAAAGAAAAAAATTACATGTAGCACTTTAATTATAAGGCTTTTAAGACAGTACTGTTGGAATCAGTAAAACGTAGGAGCTGTTGGTCTCCTCTGTTTTCCTGTGCAGATAAATGGTGTGTTTAACTGATGTGGTGAGCTGTTGACAAAAGAAAACTGCCTCTTAAAAACAGCAAGTATAAAACATTCTGGCATTATTTGTCTCCAGTAAACCAACAAACACCAGTCTGGCATTTTAATTTAACAACTTTGGAACTAATGTACTAACCTCAAAATGTGTCTCTACAAACTGAAAGTGCCATTCATGTTATGTTCTATAAAAAGTAGCAGCCCAGACACACTGAATTACCTAACGTGGTAACAGCAACCATTTAAAGCATTTGAAAACAGATCATCTCATAAACTTACACAAAAGTGGAGGAACTTCAAGTTAGTATTTTTAATAAATATGTAGTTTTTGACGAGTGTTCACGTCTCTGAACAGCACATCCTGCTCATCATGCTAAACCTGACCATAAAACACATGCTGAAGGATTTGCCATTTGAAAGAATTTGTAAACAAAATGGGATAGTATCATACAGCTCAATACTCAGCCACAGTACTACAACTGCATAACAGTATCACAGCAGATGGTCTGACAGAGCAACAAGAAATACTGTTCACTCTTCTGAGCAACCTGAGGCACATGGTGAGTCTCCCTGGGCAAGTCTACTATGTGTTTTGTGAGAATGCAGCACATACAGACTCCCACAATGACTTAATAACAGAAAAGGGACAGAAACTATTGTACTATTTCCTTTCCATCCTTCTTGACTGTGGATGGCATGGGTCTCAGAAAAGACTTCACTCAGATCATTGTTTCCCTGTCGTGGTGGGTTGACCCTAGCTGCACGCCAGGTGCCCACCAAAGCCGCTCTATCACTCCCCTCCTCAGCTGCACAGGGGAGAGAAAAATATAATGAAAGGCTTGTGGGTCAACATAAGGACAGGGAGATCATTCTCCAGTTACCATCACAGGCAGAACAGACTCAACTTGGGGAAATCAGTTTAATTTATTACTGATTGAAACGGAGTAGGGTAGTAAGAAATAAAACCAAATCTTAAAACACCTTCCCCCCCAACCCTCCCTTCTTCCTGGGCCTAACTTTACTCCCAAATTTCTCTACCTCCTCCCAAGCAGCGCAGGGGAATGTGGAATGGAGGTTGCAGTCAGTTCATCACACATTGTTTCTGCTGCTCCTTCTTCCTCAGGGGGAAGACTCCTCACACTCTTCCTCTGCTCCAGCATAGGGTCCCTCCCACAGAAGGCAGTCCTCCACAAACTTCTCCAAAGCAAGTCCTTCCCTCGGGCTACAGTTCATTAACTGCTCCAGCATGGGTCCCTTCCATGGGGTCACAAGTCCTGCCAGTAAACCTGCTCCAGCATGGGCTCCTCTTCATGGGTCTACAGGTTCTGCCAGGACCCTGCTCCAGTATGGGCGTCACACAGGGTCACAACCTCCTTTGGGCATCCACATGCTCCAGTGGGGGGTCCTCCATGGGCTGCAGGTGGACATCTGCTCCATGGTTAACCTCCATGGGCTGAAGGGGGACAGCCTGCCTCACCATGGTCTTCACCACAGGCTGCAGGGGAATCTCTGCTCCAGCACCTGAAGCGCCTCCTCCCCCTCCTTCTTCACTGCCCTGGGTGTCCGCAGAGTCATTCCTCTCACATGTTCTCACTCTTCTCTTCAACTGCAGTTGTGCAGGTTTTTTTCCCCTTCCGAAATATGTTATCACAGAGACACTAACAACACTGCTGATGGGCTCAGCCTTAGCCAGCAGTGGGTTCATCTTAGAGCCAGTTGGCCTTGGCTCTGTCCGACATGGGGGAAGCTTCTAGCAGCTTCTCACAGAAGCCACACCTGTAGCCCTCCCTGCTACAAAAACCTTGTCATGCAAACCGAATATACCCGTGCACTCTCCATGGGACAACCAAAACTCAGCTGTCTATAGCTGCTACTTCAGTTCAAGCCACTTACTTTCATATTAGAATAAGTCATAGTCCTGGGGCTGGCACTTCTGTTTCTCCATCTTTCCACCTGACATTGATCTTGTCAACCTGGATATCCATTTAATGGACCTTGGACAAACTGATAGTTTAGGTGAGACAGAAGCCATAAAACCAGAATGATCTGTTAAAATGCTAATGACATGATTTTAGTGATCATGTTAGTGTTCATCCATCAGAGATTTTCACATCACAAACTCACTTATTTCTCCAAGCACCCCTAGAGATTTTTTTCTTCCTTTTACTTGGGCTGATGGTTGCAATCAGCATCTTACAATACATACATGGTAAGAGTAGTTGTATTCCAGTTTTTTTCATCTCTAAGTATCTCGGTCTTACCATTTCTCTGCAAGAACTAATCATAGAATTATTAAGGTTGGAAAAGACCTCTGAGATCATCTAGTCCAACTGTCAACACAACACCACCATGCCTACTAAACCATGTCCTGGAGTGCCACATCTACATGTTTTTTGAACACCTCCAGGGATGGTGACTCCACCACCTCCCTGGGCAGCCGGTTCCAATGCTTCCCCACTCTTTCAGTAAAGACATTTTTCCTAATATCCAATCTGAACTTCCCCTGGTGCAACTTGAGGCCATTTCCTCTCATCCTATCACTGGTTGCTTGGGCAAAAAGACCAACACCCTCTTCACTACAGCCTCCTTTCAGGAAGTTGTAGAGAGTGATAAGGTCTCCCCTGAGCCTCCTCTTCTCCAAACTAAACAACCCCAATTCCCTCAGCCGCTCCTCATAAGGCTTGTTCTCCAGCCCCTTCACCAGCTTCGTTGCCCTTCTCTGGACATGCTCCAGCACCTTGATGTCCTTCTTGTAGTGAGGGGCCCAAAACTGAACACAGTATTTGAGGTGCGGCCTCACCAGTGCTGAGTACAGGGGCACGATCACTTCCCTACTCCTGCTGGCCACACTATTCCTGATACAAGCCAGGATGCTGTTGGCTGCCTTGGCCACCTGGGCACAAATCAAATAAAGGAGCTAATGGAGTCTGCAAGACTGAAACCAGTGCTGTTCGCAGCGGTCCATACTTTTCTCAACCACGACTCCCATGGCCCTAAAGGACATTTTACCCAAATAAGGATTAAAGGACTTTATTCTTTTCGTTTATGCATATATTCCAATTCGAAATGGCTCTCGATAACAGGACAGCAAATATTAGGACACAGCTAAAAATAGCGGAGTTCTTTGAAGTCTGCTGTTCTCAATATCGGAGATCAAACCCTGCTTTCAGGCACAAGGTATCAGCCTGGCGAGGCTCTTGCCGGTAGAGGCTCGGCGCCAGAGCGGGGCGGCCGCTGGCCGGGCCCGACCGCCGGACCCC
>VZTL01019997.1:185-11140 GCA_013400535.1 Scopus umbretta | reverse complement strand
CTGAAAGCGGCGGCGGCGGTGAGCGCGGCGCTGCCGCCCCAGCCCCCGCCGAGCGCGGGGAGGGAGCGGGGCCGCGGGTGCGCTGTGCCGCTGGCAACGCAGCCGTGGCAGGATGCCGGCCCCGGAGCCCCCGCGGCCCAAGTGTTAGCGCGCTCGAGGTTTTGCGCGGTTAAGGGAAGAAAAGCCAAGGCTAAATAAAAATCGGGTCCGGTTAAGGCTGTTACTATTGATTTTACACGGATGGGCAGATGCCACAAGTTGCTGCGTGGACTAAACCCCGTAAGGTTAAGCGACACCTGTTTTAGCTCCGTTTACACGCGAGCATTACCGTGGGACAGAAGGCGCTTCCATTCCTCCCTCTTTACTCTTTCTCCAGCTGCAAAGTCTCTGGAAACGTTGAGCATGTTTTGTTCAATACCTACGTGTTTTCTCACCCTTCTGTAAGAAGGAAGGATTGGAGAATGTTGTTTCTGGATTAGTATTTGTATGGCATGTAAACATTTTTACTGCCACGTCGGGAAAGCAGTAATTGAATGGACTTCATCATAAATACTTTACAGTAAATTAATAAGTCTCTCAAAGCATCCTATAGCTACGTATTTTAAGAATCTTGAAGGTAGTTCTTTTCATCACAAAGGCAAAGTATTTAAAGAAAGCTGTGCAGTCACACAATTGTGTAAATGTAAGGCACGGTAATTGTTTAAACTGGTTTAGGATAGCTATTTAACAGATGCTTTTGTTTATGTTATATACTGTAAGGCACCGACAAGGAGCCATCAGCAGAAAAAGTTTTAGCGGAGATGTTCCAAGAAAATTGGTCCTGAACACTAAAGGGGACTGAGTATTAGTTCTGTGCAAGTCCTGTATCATTTATGTGTATTTACATTACTGGGTCTTGATATGTGTACTCTTTGCATATGGAAATACAGCACTTGATTCATGATAGAAGCTCTTGAGGCAGTACAGTAAATAACAACAGTAAATAGGAGTTGGAAGGATCATAGGGCTTCTGTTGCTATTAATGTATAAATTTTTACATTAGTAAAATGTTTTCCAATCTATGATCTCAGCATGGAACTATAAAGACAACTGGATTTCTACTGTGTGCTGAAGCTCAGGTATAAAATTGTCTTGTAACACCTGGCAACTCCAAACTTTTGCTGGGCTGTGTCCAGTAGCACTGGGGAACTTGTTGAAGACATCTGCAGCTGACAGAAGTAGGGTAAGGAATAGAAGGTGTACAAGGCTGGGAAGAATGTTCAGGAGGAAAATAACAAAACATCAGTGAGAAGATGTAGATCCTATTTGGTTTTCCTTCTTTTATCTAGATATTGATCACACTTGCTGCAAACATTTAGGTGTATAAATTAATTTGTTTTCTTAGATAAAGCTACACATTCTCCTTAGAGAATCAGGACCTTACACACCAGCAATGTGAGAGTTTTTCCAAGTACCGCATAAAGTTGGGACGAACGATTGCTAACTTAATCTTTGAAGTGATCATACCAGCCTGTAATCTTCATCTTCTATGAGAATGAAAGAGTGAAAACGTTTAAGATAATTATGCTTTGAGAAACAGCGGAGGATGAGGATATGAATGGTGTCTATACTACATCAAATCACAACCTCTTAGAAGGGGTCCTATCTGAAGTCTCTGAATTTTAAGATTAAATTTCATCAGTGTTTTGAAAAGACTTCCAGGTCATGGTTCCCTGCAAAGGACTGGACTCTAGAACTTCGGTATGTTTGTTTCAGAACTATATTCCAGTTCACAGTTCTATATGAAAAAAAGATACTCTTCAGCAGCAGTGCATTTCAAACCTATCTGAAAGATTAAATGGCAGAAAACAGTCTGCTTTCTGTAGAGGCAAACTTGAAATATGGTTAGTTTGGCTCTTGCTCCATATAATCCTCTTGAGGAATCCTTATTAAGAGCTCTTTTTAAGCAGGAATTAATGACTTCTAAAAAATATTTTAAAATGTATCTACCTTAGTTTGGAAAATATCAGTCTTCCTCTTTAACATTTTGAAAGTGCATGGAATGATGTTTGTCTTTCTCTGAAAAGAGATTTCATAGAGCAGTGTTCGAGTAAAGTGCATCACAAGTTTGCAGACACCAGCAAGTGGATTTTACTGTATATAAGTACTTTATGTAAGTGGAGTAACAGTTTGGCGATTTTTTAAAAAATAAAATAAATGGAGAGGTGGTTATTAAGTAGCAATTCAGCATGTTTCTTCAGAAGGATTATAGAGTATACTGTACTTCATGGCGTATAATGCAATGGCTACACAGCTTTCTTCCATCATTCCCCTCTGTTAGTCCAGACAAAGAGCACAGCTTCCCAACCGGAGAAGATGTAGCATTATTTATACCATCTGTTCGTTGTGGTACAGCAGGTTGGGGAAACCAGAATATCTGTCACGTTTGCTCTGCTAGACTTCAGGCATAGTGTAAAGGAAGGAAGTAGTAATATGCCCAAGAATGTGTTATATATGTAGTTGAAACCTTGCAAGCTATTTTGAACGTACTTAATACAAAAGAATGAAAAAACAAATCATGTTTATGTATTGCAGCATGTATACTTTGCATTTAATGGAACCGTTATTTTTATAAAACCTTTGAAAGATACTAAACTCCAAGGCTGAACACTGAGGTAATTAGAACTCAAATAAGTGACATACAGTCCTGAATTCTCCTGTCTTGCCTACTGTAATACTATTTTACATTGTTCTGTATTTATTCTAATGGTAGCATATCAGTTAAGTTGCTGTACTTCTGAATACTAGAAAAGTGATCTAAGATTACTTTTTTTTTTAAGTTAATTAAGAATCCAAGACCATTCTCAGGCAGATTGACTGTTGATTCCTGAAATCTCTGTTACTTTTGAAGGTGGCATGTTAGTGAAATCAGTAGTTCCTAAATATTTTGATTGAACTTTATTTCTGTCTTCTTTGGCCACCTACCAGAAAACAGTGCTGTCTTCTATTTGTGTGAATTACATTACTAGTATTTTAGTATAACCTGGAGAAATATCTAAAATTAAGTATCATTTTTGGTACCTAACCCAATATGCGTAGTTTATTCTGCTTAAAAAACATGTAGTAATTCTAAAACATTTAATGGTCAAACCCTGAATGGGAGCATTTCTGCAAACCAGGCCCAAAATATGTCATGTTTAGCACCAGGAAAGCAAACAGAGAAGTGGCAACACTTAGGGAAGGTTTGAATTAAGTGAGCTGCTGTGCAGCACAAGGGAATACTCAACTGCTGTAATCACCATGCCATCTGTTCTCATCCTCTTGTCCCATATTCTGCTAAGCGTGTGCTTCCCAACCTCTGCAACCAGGGAAATAAGGATCTTATAAGAACAGTTGCCTTGATCACTGTTCAGGGATTCACTTCTTTGAACAGCATGCATTAGGATACGATATAAACCAAGCCACAGGAGATGGTATCTTTTAAAGAGGTGCTCAGGAATGGTTGAGTTAAACTGTGTTGTTACAGGTCAGAACTTTTTCACGCTCAGACATCTAGCCGCCTCCCTTCTAAAACATGTAATGTAACAATAAGTAAGTAAAGGAAGAGATTAACAGTACATAATCTGAGAGTGTTTTCGTGCCTGAAAGAGACAACCTTGCTCATCTGAAAACCTGTCCATTTTTCCCCGCTGTCAGCTGGTCTGCTGAATTTTAGCACCACTCCTGCTTCATTGCATGTGCAACGCTGTCGCAAAACTATGGTCAGCTGAAATCAGCTTTCTACAAGAGCCTTAGAAATGGGCATTTTTTGCCAGTCACACTCATAAATGTCATAAGAAATTTTCTTGACCAGTACATCTTGATCTATCTCTTAATGTACCGCTCCCTGTACAGAAAGCTTAGTATTCAGAATATGTTTTCATCACAAGTATAATGACGTTTAAGAAGTTCTGTTTTAAGAACATGGTAAAAGATGATTTGAAGGTTTCAAAAGTAAGTTTACTGATGATCCCATCAATAGTTACATGTACATACATTTAGAAGCTATCTTAATTAATGTAGAACTCTCTTTGAACTCTGTCACCAGATGTGGTAAGCCCTAGGAGGTTTTTAAGGTATGGTGTTGACCTTTTAGCCAACTGGGCATGAATCAGGAATTTTCTTACGTAGCAGTATCACATGCTATGCCATTATAAACTTGAATTCTTAAAGAACACATCAATGAAACCAGAACATTTTAAAATCAATTATGTTTTCCTGAAGAGTTCTTAATGAATAAAATATGCTGAACATTTTGATAGAATAATAATTAGCTGCTACTGAGTTAGATTTTATGGAAGACTGAAATATTGTTTTCTATAAAACGTCTTGTGCATTTCTTCCTTTAGGAATTAGGAATACAAATTTTATTGACGGAATTTACTTCTGTGCTGACAATCCTATTTCAGGATAGATAAAAACTATATTTTCTATGACTAGCATTTGGGCATACAAACACATAAAGCACTGATGTTCAGTTTAATTATTTCCTGTTGCAAGCAAGCAGACATTTTCTTCTATGTTTATAGTAATAGCATGACCTAGAGGAAATACAATCCAGGGCTGTCTCTGTTGATCATCCTGATTAGTTACCTAATCTGATTACTCTTCTTTGTGTTCCATATGTCAGATTCAAGGCAATAACCAGCACTGATGTATGAGGCCTGCTGTAGTTTAACAAAAAAAAAGATGCCTAATGTAATTAATAGACATACAGTGGATATTCTGCCTTTAACTTGATTAATGATCTACTATGAGGATTTGCTTTTGTTGGTTCAAGAGACTGTAATTATTAAGTTTACGCCTACAAAATAGTGATACATACAGTGAAGTCATTGCTCCTGGGTAATGTTTTTCCTGTGTTTCTGCTCCTAATCTTTTGAAAAGCATTTTCAGAATATACTGATTTTAATATTCTGCATCTGTTGAATCATACTCACCTGAAATTAATTGTAGAATGACGCTTTATTAGAATATAAGGTTTGTAATCTTGTTTCATTCCTTCTTCTAGGCTATAAGCATCAGAAGACTTAATTTTTCTAAATATTTTTGGTCTTCTAATAAACTGGCTTTACACATTAATTTTAATTTTAAAATGCCCTCAATGGATTTAGACATCTGGGTTAAATCCTTCCTTCATTGCTTTTACAATCTTATTAATTTCAAAGGAGCTTTATATGTGTAAATGAAGAATAAATTTGACCTTTTGTTTTGCGATTCAAGCTTACAGGGCAACGCTAGTTGTTAATCCTCTCGAAGAAATCTTTATTTGGTATCTAGTTCCAGTGGATTACTTGCATGAGTAGCAACTGCTGGATCCACCCATGTTAAAATATATTCTATTTTAATGTTAGTTTTTGTTGTTCCAGACTTGTGTTTAATGGGAGGGTTCTGTCACCTGCTTGAGGGTTATTTAAAACCTTACGTTACTTCTTGTCAAAAACTGAAACAGTGTATTAGGATGTATGAACAATGCATACTCTCACCTACCATTATGAGAGAGCAATGCTTTTACTAAGTATTATTGGTCAACTCTGCTTCTTTCCAGAGTGATGAGGGATGTCATTTCTGAATGTTTTAGCAATACGAATGCTCCTACATAAGTAAATTTGTTTTATTTTTAAATTATTTTGTTAAACTAATGTACAGTGCCTAAAGTGAGATACACATCTGTAACATCAAGGCATTTCTGAGTTAATGTTGATGTAATATTCCTAACCTTGTCCTTATTAGTTACTGTAGCACATATGGTATGGAAGATCACCTTCTGCTCTTAAACCATTTTCTAGTATACCATATGTGCTGTAACACGCGGACGCAGGGGGGTGAATAAAATGCAAGCTGAAATATCTCAATGTCCTTTATTACTTAGAAAGCTAGAACAATTTATTTTTAGAAGACGAATACTATAAATAAAACAACATATTGAAAGAATTTGGAGTTAATTTAATCATACATCTAAAATATAAAGGCAGTTTCAGTGACTTAGTCAATCCCAGGTATATCACAGACAGCTGAGATTAATCCCTGAACTAATGTTTGGTTCCACAGAACACTCAGTTTAGAAGGTGGGTTATATGCATTCTAGCAGTCATGAACAAGTTTGTGATTCCAAATATGATCGTTAAAAGGCCACAGAAATTCCAGCACTCTATGGAAGGAAGATGAGAGAGCATCACCAGTCTTCCAGATTCCTGCTGTCATGGAATTTACTGAGTAAAAATGCTCAAATTGAAAGTAGACCATTGCTCACACTACAGAGGGAAAGAGCAAGCTTAACATTGCCGTTCTGTTGGTGAAACGTGAGCCAGCAGTGTGCCCTGGCTGCAAAGGAAGGTAACCACGCTGGGCAGTGCTTCAGCTTGAAGACGTTGGTGTGATCTAACAGCAGCCTTCTAATACATACAAGGAGTTTATCAAGAAGATGGAGCTAGGCCACTCACAGTGGTGCATGGAGTGAGAGACAGCGAACACAAATTGAAATGAAGGAGGCTTTGGCTTGATAAATGGAAAAAGATTTCTCCGTAAGGGCAGTCAGACAGTGGAACAGGTTGCACAGAGGCATTGTACAGTCCCCATCCTTGGAAGTTTTCAATACCCAACTGGACAAAGCTCTGAGCAACCTCAACTGACCTCATAGCTGACCTTGCTTTGAGCAGGGCTTTGGACCTGAAGTCCCTTTCTAGTCTGAAGGACTCTAAGGTTCTATATTCCGTCTAATATAGCTAGCTGAACTGTGATAGATTTACACAAGGCCAGATACATAAGAAATTTTCCACTGCCTCTAGGCGCAGAAATGATCTGACTCTACAAAAGACTAATAGTGATTTAGAAAAAGTAACATCTATCTCCCACCTTCCTTGATCTTTCCCCCTAAAGCTAAGTGATATGTTAGAGAGGAAAAATTCCTCCCCAGTCCCTGGAAGTGAGCAGCAGAAACCCTGAAGGCTAGTTTAAATATTATATAAGCATGATAGTTACATGATAAATGATGATAAACCTACATTTTCTGTGGTTAATATTTACTCACTTTTACCTCAGTTTTCAAGCAGATACAAGTTCCTGCTTTTTGGCTTGTAGTAAACTTTGTCTGGTAGTTTTCCTTTTGTTTATTGATGGTGCAATAAGCCATTAGTTTGGTGTTTATTCCACTTACAGCATTACTGTCCAGAATACAATAAATACATCATTTCTATCATAGAAGTACAAAAATATTGAATATGTGCAGAAATTTTGTTTTATGTACCTCAGTGATATCAGTGTGATCACCATCAGCAGCTAACAAAAATGCACAAAGATTGATTTTATTACATAGGCATTCTAAAGCCCATGGCTTAATAATCTCATTAACTTTTGAGATTTGCTTACATATTCCAATTTTTTTTTTTAAATGTACCATTTTTCAGTTTAATAACTCTGTATTGTTAATCTAAGATTCGGCCAACATGATCCAGCAGAAACAAGAAAGCAAAAGGTATCTGAAAAATGTACTTACTGCAAATGTGCTTTCATTGTGTAAAACATTGATTAGCTCCATATTGTGTGTGAGTTGAGATAATGTAATAAAATGTAAATTTGGATAGATGCGTCAGAGAGAAAATGTTTATGCAAAATGAGGTGGTCACAGAGTATAATTCTGGTTTTTGTTGTTCTTTTTTTTGTTGGGCATTTCCATTCCTCAATTTCTCTCTCCTCTCTTTTCAGCAGCCTGATTCCGAGTACACCGTGTTTCAGGTAAAATTCTTTTCATAAATACAACTATTAGATACATTAGGAAGATTTTCTGATACACTGAATAATACTTGTTCTGTTGTTAAGTCCTTAATGGCATAAATTGGTTTTTCATCATTGGTAAGGCAGTACATTTGATAAGGAGCATTTTAAATAAGCAGCTTTTATATTTGATAGAAGTTTATTTGATAGAAGTTTTATTTCTCATACATTTCCTGTAGGTTTATTCAGCAGTTCAGTAGCTTAGTGCCCTCTAAAAGCTAAATTGAATCTATCTTGAACTGAATGACCTGCATCTGCTGATGAGATTAGGAAGAAGCCAACATTTCACAGACAGAACGATGTCTATGCTCTTAGGGCTCACTTTCATGTTTCATTTAATGAGGTGTAATGGTGGGCTGTTACCCGTGCCCTTCCCCCTCCTGCAGCTCATTCTCACTGCCTACCTTGTATAGAGTCTGGTAGTCTTGAAGCTGCGTGATGATGCTTTGCATAAGTGAGGGAAGACTGGGAGTAATTGATTAGTTTCCACTTTGTCCACATTGGCACTAGATGAGTGCAATGGGAAGAATAGTAACGTGCAGGTGGTGGCACCTTTTGGCTCCACCCCTCAGTCAGAAGAGATTAAATGCAATGTGAAATTGCCTCTTTAAATACAGCTCATTAGCATATTTGACAAGGCACCGATTACATTCCAGTGAAGTCATGCAAGTTGTTTGCATACAAAATGGTTTCAGTGAAATACTGCCAGGTACCTTCTTGACTTTAAAGATTATGCCTCACAAGGTAGTTGTTGCGTTCTGGGGTTTTCGTTGTGTATGGAATAAAATTTATGATAAAGGAAAGGATTATTGGAGAATGAAACCTCTTAGAAATGCGTGTTACCAAATTCAGAAAATACATTTAGATGTTATCTTTTTTTAACTGGTTTTTGGACTTTTCAGAATCAAGAAGATACTCGATTCAGTGACAAACCAGTTCTCAGGAACTAAGTGAAAAACACTTTGTCATGTTTCTTTCTGGTGTTTAGACTTCTTAAGAAATACTGCACCACATTTCTGTACTTACGGTACTTAAGATAATGCTTCCCTCTTTAATTACTGTTATTTATTGTAAAGTTCTGTTCTGATTATGAGTTAAGCAAGTTAAATCTGTTATGTTGTGAATATGTGGGTTGTCTGAAAAGAGCTGTCCTTTTCTTGTTCCTATGTTTAAGTGCCCATTTCATAAAAATGCAAGTCGTCCTCATAAAGGCCAGACATGTTGCTTTTCACAAAACAGAATTACCGATCCCGCAAAGAGAGAGCGGATAATATAAATGGAATCTGAGGCAGCAGTCTGAGTGGACAGGCTTGTGCTAAGTTGAGGTGTAAATAATATTGTCATGTGGTTACTCAGAAATGTGTGCATTTATATTTATGGCTTTCTGTGATTACAACCGAGCCTTCCTCTCGCTGTTGGCAGTGTGGCTCTTCAAGTTTTGTGATGCTCTTATTAATTTTAATTGAAGTTTTTCAGCTGAAGTTCTGCATTAGTTTCAGATTAAACCCTTACAGGTTTTCACTGAGTGAAAAATCTGTGCATTGTGCTATAGTAAATTACTAAACCCATGTACTTTCTTATGAACAGAATTATTAAAATGTTTCTGGATAACTAAAAACTGCAACACAGAAAGTAGGCTTCATACAAGGATAAAGTAGCTGTAGGAAATACCAGGACTACTGGTTCAAATTCTTTATAGAAAGTCAGCAAAAGTTGGAACTGCTGAGCCGTTAAGAAAAATCTTTAAACCTTGCATGAGTTTTAAGTCTCATGTGGTAAAAGACACCTTTACTTTATGAACCAAAAAAAAAAAAAATCAAAATTTGTTGGGGAGGGTCTGTTTTAACAGAGAAATGTACATCTCGGGGTTTCTTTCCAAAAGCAAGACAATAGTCATCTGCTTTAGTTCGAATAAAATCCTATGAAACTTTTTATGAATAAGGAACAATTTTTTAATGAATGAACAGGGTGTCAGAAATTTAATTTAATTCTTTTGAAAAAAAGATCTTTTTCCTACATCTCCCTTTGTGTTTGTGTGTCAGTATACATTTCTAGTTCCTTTTCCCACACCTTGATTTTTCAGATATTCAGCATAACTGTGTTCATGCATGGAAAGGACACTTTTGTTTCATGTGGGTCTTGTAACTTGTAGTTAGGAATTTTGAATTGTCGTCTTGTCTCCCAAGGTAAAGGCCATCTTTCTATAGTTTAAGTAACGAATTTGACATTTTTCTCTCTCTTGCTGTTTTGATCCGAAGTCCTGTAGCAAACATTGCTGCAGTCAATAGTCTAATCTACAGACTGATGTTTAATTAAGGAATAATCTGCCGTATTTTAATTTTTTTTTGGCTGTGAAGCCTCAAACTAGGACCTTAAGGCTGGAAGAGCAGTCTAAGGAATCTGTTTTTTTTCTGACAGATTAGTGTCCAATAATGACAAAGAGACATGTTGCTTTTAAAAACACAGTATCTCATGTTTGTTATTCAAAAAATAACAATGAGGTACTTATGTTAAGAACTGGCCCCAGTTATAGCAATTAGTGTAGAGATGTTGCTACTTTCAGTTCCCAGGAAAAGATCATTACTATGGGCAGCTTTTCTTATCTCTACTAGGAAATTAGCCTGTGTTTGGCTGTACTGAGAGCTCTAATTTCAGCATACTCCCAATATAGACATGGTTATGTTGACTTCAGACATATATGTCTTTGCAAAAAGCAGAGTACCATCAGGGTGTTAAAAATTCAACAAACTAAATAATTCTGTAGAATAATGAAAAATAGTTAAGGGTGTTGAACATCTACTGCAAGTCTCAATGCTAATTAAAGGTTGTCACCCTACTACCTAAGAAGAAACTAAAAGATAATAAAGCAGATCTGGATTATGTCTGTCTGGCCTAGATTCAAGTCATCCTGCCCTGTTCCTTTCTCTTCATGCTTGAACAAAGGTTTCTAATTGTGGTTGAACTGGCTGGCTAAATCCCTCCTTCTGCTTGGAAGAAAGCACTTTTAAAAAGGAGGGTTAAATATTTCAACATTTTTAGATACACTTTCTTTTTGATAGACAGTTATAAGGTTGCATAGAAATGTGAGGGAAGTGTAGAGGAAGGAATGGTCTGAGTTATGATGAATGAGAAGTGTCCCATTAAATGACTACTTAAATTATTAA
>VZTL01019983.1:0-24021 GCA_013400535.1 Scopus umbretta | reverse complement strand
GCTGTTTGCTCACAGGCTAGTAACTGGGAGTTGCTGCTTCTCTGAACCCATGTAGTACAAGTCAGGACTGAGCTGCAGGTCTCCTGCTCCAACAAGGCAACATAGTATTTTTGATGTGTATAATTGCAGTTACGAATTACAACACTGGATCTTTTACAGTAAGAAAAGAGCATAGCCCTGATGTTCCAAAGTATCTTTTCTCATTCCTACCCCAGATATTTCACTATGCTTTCATAGAGTCCAGCTTGACAAAAAAAGGTATAACTAATACTCGATCAACGGGAGACTTTTGAAATCTTGTCTTGACAGAGGGTACCTTTTGTTCCACTGGCAGCTTTTCAGACAGCTGTTAAAACCTCTTCATTGCTGGACTTGGAATGTTCCATTTGCCCTCTGGGTCCTGGAGTATGTCCTTTTTATTTCCCTAGCTTGAATAACTATTTTTAATGTAGACTTTATTTTTTTCTAGCTGCTTGTTGGCTCTGAAGATTTTGACATCCGGGTGTTTAAAGAAGATGAGATTGTGGCAGAAATGTCAGAGACGGAGGTGAATTACTTCTAGCTAATGTTTATTATAATTGCTGATGGAGCTGAAAGTATTGTGTACTGTAAAGCTTCTCTGGTTACTCTGGTTTATTGGATAGTTAAATAGTTACTTAACTATTTGGCACAGTATCTGTTCTGCCTGAACTGCAAAAGTTAGAGTTTAATAATGTCTTCCATTATGTGTGGGGTTTTTTGCTTTTTTTATTTACAAACCTTTCATCAGGTTGAGAAAAGTAACTATTGCTTGACTGAAAGTCAGGGCCCTGTCCAAAGGTGATTAAGATTACTGGGTTGTAATTGAAGCTTGTGGTGCCTTCTGAGCAAAAGAATGTCTTCTGCAGTTTTCCTTAAATGTTTTGACTCAATCATGATGAAGTAACTTGCCCCCTTTGTGTGTCTAGACACAGTGCATGGCAGGGTAGAAGGGGGTTGCCCAGGCAAAACAGGAGGTTTATATTGCAGTTGAAGTTACACACTAGCTGTATAAACAGAGTTGCACCTTTGCAGCGCCTGAAGTAAAATGTGGGGCAGAGAGGTTTTCAGAGGGATAACTAAAAGGTGTGGGAGTTGCTTTTCAGCTTGAGAACTGAGAGATCACCACTGCTAAATTTTGGTGCTTGGAAGGGAGAAAAATACCCTTATCGTTGCATTTAGGGGTTTTCTTAGCCTTCTCATGACCCTGCTGGGCCCAGGGTAGAGTAAGGACACACTACAGTCCTTTGTCCTTGAAGATCTGAGGTCTCCTGCTGCCCAAGTTGGGACTAAAAGGCTTAGTCAGCTGTTAAACCACTTACGAAGAGCTATAAAAGACACATCGAGGCAGTGTTCTAGGAAAGGAAGCTGTTGCTATTGCTGGAGTTAGAACTGGGCCTATAATACATTCTGCTGTCCGTACAGTAGCCAGTGTAGAGTCATACTGTGATTTCTCGTTAAAGGGAAGCTAAAGGTCCATCACTCTCGTACAATTTATTTCCAGATCCACAGCAGAATTGTTTTAAATTCACACCTGCAGTCTTTAAAGGCCTGTTACAATCCTGCTGTTCTAATTTAAAAGGGCATACCTGCACCTAAACCTTTCCTTTTAGGAAGGTAAATTCAGGGAACAATGGCCTTATACGTTATGCTTGTTTTGGAAGACTTGAATAGTTTGAATTTTCTGTGTTTAATTGCTCTGGTGAATCTGAAACCATAGACAGATTCTTGAATTTATAAATAGACAATTGGGTATTAAAGGGAATGTTGCTACCTTTGTGAGTTTGACTGTTGTTGGGTCTTCTGTCCTTAATGGGTACTCGCAATTTAAAGGGTATTGTTACTTGGGAAGGGCTTTCGAGAAGATCTGTCAGACAGGAGAGTAAAGGGTTTGCAAACCATGCTTCAGGGTAAAAAAATCAAGGAGCAGTCAGCTGAGTTTAAGAAGTTTGTGAAGGATTTAATTTAAAGAAGTCTCCTGTGCTACGCTGTACAGAAGACAGACAGACAATTGCAATTGTTCCTCCTGACTTTAAAAATCTCTAGTCTTACTGTGTGGAAAAACCTGCATTTCCAAGCACTGAGCGCCTTAGCTCAATGAAGAATTGTAAGGTAATGGGTCTTAAAAGGAGTGAGAATCAGGCTGAGTTGATGACACTCAGATCTTTCCCTGGAGCTGTTACTTATTCAGGTGATATCTAGATTGGTGTTCTAACTGTGTTTCAGAAAAAGTACAACTGTGGGAGCTGTTAATTTTTGTCTCACTAATCTTGGGCGAAGATTTTCTACCAAAAAAATCTCTAGGGCTTTCCCAACCCATGTAATGTTGAACTCCTCAGCATCCTCAGCTCCAGAAGCTTTAAGATATTTTGGGTGTTTGGAGTAAGTTTTCAGTGATAATGTGTTAGCACTGATGACCACAGGAATCCTATGAGCAGTGTTGCTGCTTATGGTAGAAAATACTTGGTCAAATACACAGCTTGAGGGCAATTCTGCAATCTTTGCTGAAGTGTATCTTGGTGCTGATAATGCAGCTTTTGTGAGGAAATGCTACAGGGCCTTTGGTGATTTCAAACTGATTTTTAAAAATAATTGTTTCAGTATTTAATGCTTCTTACAATAGACTTACTTACCATTTAAGTAGTGTATAGTTCATATGATAGAGAGATTGTATGGTCTGTTCTCTCTTACCTGAGGATGCAGAAGTTTTCACTCCTGTATCCTCTCTCCCTCCTTTTCCCCCACAAGACTATTACTGCGCTTAGCCCTATGTACGGCAGTCGGTTTGGCTATGCTCTCTCTAATGGGACGGTCGGAGTTTATGACAAGACAGCCCGCTACTGGAGGATTAAGGTTAGTCTAATGTTAGAGTATCAATCATCACTGATAGTTTGAAGGCTGCTGGGAGATTTGGTACCTAATCTCAGGTTGTTCTGATGTTATTCTGACTCCTTAGATGAATTTGAAATTTTCTGCTGAGCATAGCACTTAATGTAAATTTTCTTACAAAATGAACCTATTTTTATAGATATGTGCAAAATTAATACCCCATCAGTTCCTTCAGTGCTTTTGGGGCTGTTGGTTATGGCTTAAACAACACTGATACAACAGTACAAGTAGGGATGCTTCAGCTTTGCAGAGTCAGTTAAGCAACAGAGATGCAGCAGAGAAATTTTGAGTTCACTGTTAGAAAATGTCTCTGGCTGTATTGTTGAATCAATAAACTGTTTTTCAGAGACTGAATTAATCTTGCATTGTCTCTGTTTGAAGCATTTTTTTTGCATCAAGAGCAATTTGCTGCTGCAGCAAGTCATATTGGCAAGATTCTTTCCTGATGCTCATTTTAATATTCTTAACATGGATCAGAACAGTCTATGTACTCGTAGTAAGTGAAGGGATTCCTTGGGAGGCGGCAAGAAGAGGCCAATGGCTTTCCTCAGTGGTCTCATTTTATGATAATTGTTGAAGCCCTGATTCCGCCCCCCACACCCCCGCCCCCAATTTTGGCTTTTTACACTTTGTTTCTGTGAGTTCTAATCATCTGCTTGGATGAAAATGTATTTAAAGGAAAGAACAGGTCCTTTGAGAGCAGTGGACTAGATTTGTAATGCAAGGGCTAAGATTTCAGAGATGTGTGTGACCTTGCAGATAGTGATGCTGAAACTTCTGTGAAGAGACATTTTTCTATTCCTTTCTGTAATCTCTGTAGACTCATACTGCAGAGTCTTACATGTGTCAAGCACGTGCAATTTCAAAAACGCACCCAGACTTAATTTGTTCTTTTTTTTCTGTCCTCAGTCCAAGAACCACGCAATGAGCATACATGCATTTGACCTGAACTCTGATGGTGTGTGCGAGTTGATCACTGGCTGGTCCAATGGGAAGGTGAGTGTATACGGGGGTGGGTAATGAGGAGCTGTAAATCTGGAAGCTGTGTTTGAACAAGGTTGTTAAATTGTCTGAAGGAGAACAGCCAAAAAAGTAAAAAGACTGTTGAAAACCAAGTGCTGAAAAACTATTGCAATAAACCTAGTTTGGCTGGTGAATCCTGTGCCAAGTGCAAGATCAGAGAAAAGCTGCTTCCTCTGCTTAGCTCAGAGTCAATTGCTAAGGAGTGGTAAGTTGTTTCCATGGTAGCAGAGATCATATGCCACATCCTAGAGCTCTTGAGTGTCTCTTTTCAGCTGTGTCTTGAGCACATGCTAATAATCCTCTGCGATGTTTCCTGAATGTTCTCAGACTACAGGCAAGACAAAGCGGTTATGTAACAGGAGAGCAGCGTCAGTCTTGACTATGGCAGGATTAACCAAGCAGTATTTAATTTTATGTAAGGCATTCTATACAGCTCATTCCTAGTCTCTTAAGCTTGTTGCTTGGTATTCCCCTTTGCCAGAAATGACTGTTCTAGCTTCCAAATCTCTCCTGGACACAGCTTGCCAGGTTTTTTTGTAAAGCTATGCTTTTTTTTTTCTGCACACCTCTCATTACTCTCATTAGCCTGGGGGAATTTAATTAACTTCGTATCAAGCTGGCAGTCTAGAGCCCTGATATGTTGTAACTTATGTTGGATTAGGTGTATGACATTGTTAAGAGAGAACCTCTCTTTGCTTTACTCCTTTTTCTGTCCTTTTTCACTGGCAGTCTCTACCCTGCTTGTTGGTCTGAAACAGTCCCTAGCTCCTAGAAAGAGTAATGCTGGGTCCCGTGCTTTGAAAAGACACACTGCATGGAACTGAGCCCCCCTCACTGTTCTTCTCCTTTGGAGATAATTAAAGATAAGATAATTAAAGGTTGTGGTATTTGTGTGTAAAAGTAATTCACCACACAAGGGCTGCAGCTAAGAGCAGAGATGGTAAACACTGCATTAAGGTTACCTCTGGTTTAGTCCCATTGTTGCTGCATTCATGTGTGCATAACCTTCCCAGTGCAGACTTGCAGTCCCCTTTTTTCCTTCCTCTTGTTTAGGGAAACATCTCTGAAGAGCGGTTCCTTCTAGTTGAGTCTGTCTAGAGGTCATTTCTTGATGGTATTTTTTTCATGTGTGGTGTTCTGATCGGCAGATCTGGAAGTCCACCTGCAGTTCTGTGAGCGGAGCTGGCTTTTGGGTAACAGCTCAGAGTACGGCATGACATGCATTTTGGAGTTAGCTTTTCTGTTCATGCTGTGCGTTGGAACTCTTTGTTGTTACAGGTTGATGCACGCAGTGACCGAACTGGGGAGGTCATCTTTAAGGACAACTTTGCTTCCTCAATTGCAGGAGTGGTGGAGGGGGATTACAGAATGGATGGGAGCACCCAGTTAATCTGCTGTTCAGTTGACGGTGAAGGTAAGAGCATTGTTCAGGATATTAATTTAATACACAATAATATCAGACATATCACATCATCTCAGATTAGCAAAACATTTCAGTTCCGTAGCCATTTTTCTGTGCCAAATTCCCTTTGCTTTCTGCGAAGTTAAGGGAATTTTGAGTTATGCTATCTGCAAACAGGATTTTGAATATTGCCTTCTCTGTGATAATCAGCATGTGTTTCATTATGATCCAAAAAGCCATCAAAATTCATTTGCCTAATGGAAGAAGTTCCATCCTAGTAATGTAAAGATAACTATATTCAGTACAGACTGTGGTTCTTCAGGCAACATTGTTACAGATGAATGTACAGGAAATCTTTTTTTTCCTATATGTCATAATTCTTTGGTTGCTTTACAGTGGGTAAAGGTGTTTAGAGAGCTAAGGGGGGGTGTGTGTTTTGGTTTTCTTCTAAAGATTAATAGTTTTTACATTAGAAATTTTACAGGTTAATAGCCCTTTGTTTCCTGGCAAATACTATCCTGAGACTGCAGAACTGGTGGATTTGTCCCACCATGCATTCAAGAAGTCAGACCTGGTTACTGTGAGTGGAAACAAATACAAGCACAGATTATTTAAATAAACTCAGCATGAATTTACAGGGATGGCTTCAGGAGAGACACTGGTCCAACTACTTGGCGTCAGTGGCCTGAGACAAGCAGGTCTGGTACAACCCATTTGGAACAAAAGCCTGACCTTGTTAAATAGCACAGCGTTTTGCTGTCTGTCTTAATCACAGGCTATGGGGATGTGCTGCGCTTGGGCTTCAGCTTATAAACCTTTTTCCCAAGCTTACAGAGGGGAATGTTGTATACAGTTCAGAAGATACCTTGACCTAGCAGGGCTGTGTAGGTTAGTGTCAGTGAATGTGATAATGCTCTTCTGATGGGTACATCATAAACAGACACAATGGGGATTCCTTTAGGCTGCAGCCTTTAGGCATTATTAAATAGTAACAGCCTTGTTGTTTGGGTTATATGGACAATGCGTCCTCATAGTCCTTGTCATTAGAGTTCTGTTTAGGGCCAGCATCCTTTCACATAAGGTGTTCTTCTGTGTTTCGGTGTATTTTCTGTCCTGCTCTCATTTTAAATGAATGATTCACTCAGAAATACTAAAGCGGGTCCTTTCATCAGAGGACACCGTGCATGCTAAATTCTTTTCAAGTTCCCTGCAACTTTTTACTGGGTTTACATAGACAGCATATTCTTCACAGATACCAGATTTTTGTCCCTGCCTTTCATTGTAAGCTGCAGCCAGAGCACACAGTCGTAGAGCAAAATGGAAGTTGACAGCAAGTGTCGTTGTCTCATTGTCTGTTCAGCTCTTTTGTCTCCGCAGGCAGTTGGAGATATTTCCATAACACTCTGTTCCACTGGGCTACTGGGAAACAGGTCTTATCCCTTGAAATGAAGTATCCCTTGATTTGGGGAAAAACTAATGTGGGTAAATCTTGTTTACTGGCTGATTGACAGTGACTTACAGTCACTTCCAGACAGTAACAACTCCTCTGATCAGCTCTAGAAATCCAGGTACACATTTTTATTAATTTTATATAATTGCAAACTTGCCTAAGCACCTGAAAGAATGATTGCAGTGGCAATCCTCTCACAGAAGGACTGGGTGCTGCACTTGTCTGGCCAGGTGAAGACAGCTTAAAGGCAGGTTGGACATTCACCTTTTTTCTTTTTTCAAATGTGCAGTTGTCTTGTCCTGATCACCAGTAAAGTCAAAGTCTCTGTGGGTGTAAATCAATGCTCAGGTTTTCAGCTGAATGGTACCAGCTGAAGACCAGAATCAGTGTCTGCTGCTGAGGTGGTACAAGGGGGTCTTGTTACAGAAACAAAAATTTTGGGGAGGCTGTGAAAGGCTTTCCTGAAATTGGCTATGTTTTGTTTATGTACAGTCCGAGGCTATCTGCCAGGAGGTGAGGAGATGAAAGGAAACCTAATGGATACAAGTGCTGAGCAGGATCTGATCCGAGAACTTAGTCAAAAGAAACAAAATCTGCTGCTGGAATTAAGAAATTATGAGGAAAATGCAAAGGTACTACTTAAACAATGTGTAGGGCCAAACCACACCTTTCTATTGCTATAAACCCAGAGTAATCTGGGAAGCGGTTGTGGGGCAGTCCAGACAAGTCAGAGCTGTAACCTGTTAGGATGCAGTGAGATTGCCTACTGGGGATTCCTGCTTCTGCATCTGGCTTGCTACGTGTTCAGAACTTGCTTTTTTGTGTGTTAATACATAACGTTTTCCTTGCTCCTTCGTCTTGCCAGAGCAGTTGTGTTTGTAGCTGGATTCCGTTCAGCCCTGCGCTTTGGCTTGTGACTACAAATTGTAATTTTCAATGCATGAACCAACTCGGGGGTCAGAGGGGACTGTTTGAGAGGATCAGGTGAATGGGAGCACTGCCAGGGAATAGGAAGTGCACTTGTGGCTTGATGGTGAGGGTGCAGAAATAAAGAGCTTTGAAAAACAGTCTGAGGAAAGAGCAGACTCATATTTGAACAGTGAGTGACCACCATAGCAAAAGCATGGAATTATATAAGCTTGTGCTTAAAATTGAATATATGTTAAGTGCCTTTGTGAATAAAGGTTTGGGTACAGAGCTGAGCTCCATTGACAATAAAGCACTTGAACAAATTGTAGCACAGGTGTCCATAGCTCCATGCCTAATCAAGCCACTATTCATAGCAATGTGAAGTGTCTGGGAATTGCTGTGATACAACCTTCTCCTGCAAGAAAAAAGAACTGACTTATGTGTATGTTTTCTAGGTTGCTTGAATTAAAATCCTGAAATTCTGATACTGAAGGGTATGTGTTTTGCAACAGGCTGAACTGAACACTCACTTGAAGGAAGCTGATGGGCAGAGAGGTGTCATTCCAGCAAATACCCAACTCCAGACATCCCTCTCAGTTAATCTGGGCTCTAACAGCCAGTCTGCCCATGTGGAGCTGTGTATTTCCACCACAAATGGTGAGCAGTAACCTGCAACCATTGACATTCATTTCATGTTAAATTCATGCAAACATTTAGTTATATTTAGCTGATGATTTGCCTGTCGCCGCTTTATTGTCTGTAATTTCCCCTTTGTGGTTTCTTTCCTTTCACAGAGTTTTGAATCAAGCTGTGTTCCTTTGATGGGTCTCAGGGGAGAGGAGTTTGGTGGAATTTGTTTCTTGTTATGTGTTATTTTCCAAGGCAATTAACTTTTGACTTGGATGAAAGGAGTCTTAGTGATCCCTGCATCACTCCTTGTGTTGACTCTAAACATTAACCTACAGCTGTGCTAGTGAGGGTGTTGCATGAATGCAGCTGGACTTCAGCTGGCTTTATATGCAAAACTAGAACTTCCCCAAGATAGCAAATTCACCTAGCACCAGGCATGCTGAGGATGCAGTCAGGTCCAGATGTGGTAGTGCCAGTCATCTGGGATATTTTAACAATTCAGAGGAGGGGTGTAAAGAGTTGACTGTGCTTAATTCTGAAAACGGTGGTGGTTTGTTGCCAGACAACAGCTGTTAATTTAGAAATTGCTTTTTCTTCCTGTTGCTAAGACACAATCATCCGTGCTGTACTGATCTTTGCTGAAGGCATATTTGAAGGAGAGAGCCACGTGGTACACCCCAGTCTCCAGAACCTCTCCGGTTGTGTTCGTGTTCCCCTTACTCCACCCAAAGATGTCCCTGTGGATTTGCACATCAAAGCCTTTGTGGGTTACAGGAACAGGTGAGTTTTGTATTGTAACCTCTGCTGGTCTCCAGAGCTAACTGTGTGACCAGGAAACAGCAATGATGTGGCTTCATGCTTGTCCCATGGGAAGTTGCACCGCCAATTCCCTGGCGACCCACTTCTCTTTGTTACTGGAAGGAGAGCTGGAATACTTTCTTAAAAAACACCGTTGCACCTGCGATGCTGAGCTCTTCTCCAGACAAAGTCTAAATGTTCTGGAGTCACTGGGACCTGCTGTGCTCCGGCTCTGCCTTTAGGGGAACAGTGAGCATTTCTTGTCCAGGAGATACGTTATTGTGGGTCTCTGGTGGGAGCTGGGAGAGGCAGAGCCTATCCAGGCTGCCTAAGTGGCTGCCTCTCCAGGCCCTGAATGGTGGCTGCTCTGGACAAAGTACTCGAGCAGGCCTGGAGGCACAGTGGTGTCTCTCAAGCTATGAAGTAACCCTGAACCCATTTGTCTTCAGGGCAAGTAGAAAGTAGCACATGCCTGATTTCAAGACACTTTTTCAACACCTTTCCAATTTCCCATAAAAATGAAATGTCTCTTCATACACATTTGACACCAACTTTCTCCCTGCTCACATCTGCCAGAACTGGCAGTGCCCCAGGAAGCAGCCTCCTTTCCCTGAGCAGGGAGGCGTATTTTGAGAGCTAGCCAATCACTACAGAGAGAATGTATGGGACTGAATTCCCTTTTGTTTTCTCTGTTTGTCTTTATTATTGCTTTTAAAAAGACTTCATAACCTGTAAAGAAAATAGTGAATCACATGGTAAGATCTTAAATGTATTAGCCTAGAGAATATATTTCATTGAAGGATTATGGAAAATGTAAGCAGTAGGGAGGAGTCATTCAAACTTGTGATGGGATAAACCTGGAATTTCCAAGTTCCAGTGTTTTTTTTCTGGAAAACAGTAAGCAGCTGATTACATAGCTGGAAGCTGCTGATGTCAGTAGCCAGCTGAAAAAGGACCAGGAACCGTTGGAATAGGTGAATCCCTGGTATGTTAGTAACTGTCTCTATTTTTCCTTCGGGTTGCTTTCAGCACGCAGTTCCATGTATTTGAGTTGACAAGACAGCTTCCCCGCTTTTCCATGTATGCCCTGAGCAGCCCGGACTCAGCCACGGAGCCGCTGAGCTTTGTTAACTGTGCAACAAATGAGAGGCCACAAAGGGTGAGTTTCTGCTCTGCTTCCTGTTTCCCGGTCTTGTGTACAGATACTGCAGGTGGAGGGTTTGCAATTAGCTTGAGATTGGTGAGAACAAAGAAAAAGTTATGCAGTGAACTGCACTGCTGGCCTTTGGAGTCTGTGTATTACAACTTTCCTCGGTGCTTTTTTTCCTCCTTTAAAAGATGCCTCATTTGAGGCATTCCCTGCTTCAGGAATTCCTGCAGCTGCAGGAACTAATGGCCTGAGAACATGAGGTGTTTCAGATATTGTATTGTTTGCTGTGTGACAACTGATGGAATGCCAGCAGCAGGAGCCCTGTGATGAACTTTGTAAATGAGCAGAGAACAGGAAAAATGCAGTACAGTGCCCAGATAATGGCTCAGTTTCACAACAGATACGCAGCAGTGCTGTAGCTTTGGTTCTAAAAGACCTGAATTTTGGGATGGCAGTAATTAGAGCTGGTCATTTCCCTCATAAGCGTAGGGATCTGCCATATTTACATGACCTTTATGGCATTAAATGGCCAAGGCAAAAACCAAGATGAAACAAAACTTTCCTTTGAATTCTTGCAGTACAATCAAGCCTTGCTTCACAGCTTTCTCCAGTCTCCAGGCCTGGGCTTTTGTTTTGACCTTGGGCTGTGGTCTCTGGCTGTTGGATTTGATTTTTCTTACAAACATTCAGCTTTGGAGCAGGGAGTCAACTGCCCCCCATTCTAACAAGTTCGTGGTGCGGGTTTAGGGGATGAAATTTAGTAAAGGAAATTTCTAAGGTACCCTGAACAGAGAGCCCTGGTGCACATCGCATGCAGGGACATTGTGTGGTTCTCCAGGCTTTCCACACAGGTGATGGCTGATGCTCTTCATTTTATTTTTGAAAGGTTGTTATGTGGCTGAATCAGAGCTTCTTGCTACCAGAGGATGCTGAGTTTCAGAGCGCTCCCTTTCAGGTCTGCTTCACTTCCCTTCGTAATGCAGGACAGCTCTGCATCAAAATCAAGCCTGGCGGAGAGGTGAGTACCTTTCTGGACAAAGGGAACACTTGTTTAATTATACTCCAGTGAAACTTAAGGGTGGTACCAACATGAGGAAGTAAAAATGAAGGAGTAAACAGGCAGAAGTAGTACTCATGTTTTAGGGATGTTTTTCAAAACTTTTGGGTCTGTTTACTGTTAGTGGGTAAAGTTCCAGGGCCAGTTAATGAAGAAAACTGCTTAGCCTACAGATCTGTAGGAAGGTGTTTGTTCCCACACAGAGTGGTTTCAGGGAGCCATAACTGGAGGCACAAAGGCTGCCTGTAGCTTTTGCACTGGTCGTGTATGCACAGATACCTCTTTGCCCCAGGCCTCAATAAAAGCCCCTTTGAAATCAGTGTTTCCTTATCTACTTAAAGCCATAGAGCTTGCTCATGCAACCATTTTGCCTCTTGATAGAATGAATTGCTTTGAGCCTGAGTAACTGTTGGAGAGGCAGTCCTGCTGGGCGATTCTGGGAGATGTTTTGGCTTGGAAGAGCGTTGAAGTGCTTTCTTTTCTTTCTGACAGATTTCTGTAAACACAGATGATATTGATCTGGCTGGTGACATTATCCAGTCAATGGCCTCCTTTCTGGCCATCGAAGATTTGCAGGTGGAAGCAGATTTTCCTGCATACTTTGAGGAGCTGCGGAAAGTGTTGGTCAAGGTGAGGAGGCATTGGGCATTTCTAAATTGTCATCTAAGCAGTCATTAGGGGCATTTATTTGACAGGATCTCTGAACTGCTTTATCTTTTTCACGGAAATCAGCCAACGATGGCTTGCTGTATATTATCTGCAAAGACAATGGGACACCCTCAACTTTCTGTTTATTCTTTGCTCTGTGGAACAGGTCCCCAGCAGTTGATTGTTTAGAGTAATCTAAATATGTTGTCTGGCAGATTGAGCTGTGGATTTGGGTGAGGAAGTAAGGTCTGTATCTCGGCCTCATCACCCCCATCTGGGGCACAGGGTACTGCTCTGGCAGCTAGGGGGTGAGAGGAAGGAGAATGGTCCCAGGGATGCTGGTAGGTTAAGTTGGGATGTTACTTGCTGTTACACTGGGCCAATGTTTAGCTTAAACAAGTACCCGTAAACCCAGAGTGCCGGGAGCCCTTTCTCACGACTGTTTGCCTTCAACAGGTAGATGAACACCACGCAGTGAATCAGAGGCTCACTGCTGATATGGCTGAGCACTCCAATCTCATCCGCGGCATGCTGGTTCAGGCGGAAGATGCGCGACTCCTGGGAGACATGTGAGCAAATGCTGCTTAGCTTGTATGTTTCGGGTTTAGAACAGCCAGTCTTTGCTTTTCAGACAGAAAAGAGCACAAAAAAACATTTTTGTGATATAGGGGCTGTCTAGTTACAACTCTTGATGTAGAATTGGTACCTTTGCTGGTCCCACCATGAGCTCTCCTTGAGCCTTGTCGTCTTCTGGAAAACCAGGCTGGCAAAGGCAAAAGCGTGAGGGCAGGGTCTTAGTATAGAGCCAGTGGGGTGAATCAACCTTGAGATGGTGAGATACAGTAGAAAAGATACAGTAAGGGAAGAAGGTAGTAAAAGCTGTCTGTGGTGTGTGAATTTGTGGGAACACCAAGACAGACATTTTAGGTGTCAGTCTTCTCACTCTGATTTACCATGTTCTGCTGATGTCCTTCCTATCTTTACTGTCAAGAGCAGCAGTAAAGAGGTCTGAGCTACTGCAGAGCAGTGTTACTTTCACTGGGGAAAGTGTCATCTCCTCTTTGGGTTGCTGGATAAAGTAACCACAAAAATAGACCTTTTTTTATTTTCCCCAGCAAAATAATGAGTATAACCAACATGTCTAGACAAGTCTGTTGCCTTGTAGCTGGCAGACATGTGGGTAACAGTGGTAGCCATCACAACCATGTATTTTTTATATCGACAAACCAGGAATGACTTTCTTGTCCTCAAAGATGCAAATAACTGGCCTGATTGTTCCCCCAGGAAAAACATGAAGACACGGTACATCGAGCTGTATGATCTTAACAGAGATTTAATAAATCAATACAAAATTCGTTGCAACAATCACACGGAGCTGTTGAATAATCTGAAAGCTGTGAATCAGGCAATCCAGAGGGCTGGGCGGTTACGTGGTAAGTACGTGTGTTTGGAGGGAACAGGGGGAGTCTTGGACCCCAGCGAGGCAGATAAGATGTGTCTCAGAGGCCACCTGGGTTAGTTAAGTGACTTCAAGCTTTTTGGCCTGAAAGTAAATGAGCAGAAGTAATCTTTCATTTTTCAGTCATAGCCAATAGCCTGTGACACTGAGTGTCCAGTATAATCTGGGATCACAAGTTTAGAAAGAACAGTTCAAAGCAGTTTCCAGCTTTCTGGATGGTATAGAAATTGCTAGTTTTGTTAAACACAATAATTTAAAAATAATTTTTAAAGTAGAGTTTCAGTTCTTAATTGATAATAATTATCAATTGATAATAATTGAAATAATAATTTCAATAATAATTGAAAATAATCAATTTAAGCAGGGCTATTTATCTGTATTATTAGTTCTGCAGATCTTTGGAGAAGGAGGTACTTATTGAAGACAGAATGCTATAAATAGACAAAAAGTCCTTTAAGCTCTCCTATATTGGAGCTAAAGTCAATTTTTACAGAAAGGATTTTATTTACATATTAGGTGGCATTTCACAGTGTGTTTAAAAGATACTTGAAAGAAACCTCTAAATTTTGAGACTGGATCAAGTAAGTATTTTTGCCAGTTTCTTACTCAGTAACTGCAGTGTTTTTTCTTTCCTTTCCTTTTTTTTCTCATTACAGTTGGAAAACCTAAAACACAAGTGATCAGTGCTTGTCGGGATGCAATAAGAAGCAACAACTTTAACATGCTGTTCAGGATAATGCGTGTGGGAACAGCCTCTTCTTAAAATGACTGGAGGAGCAGCAGTTGCACAGAGGCTGTGTTTCCATGCAGCGGGGCAGATAACGGACCAGTAATGCCAAGCAGTTCCCAAGCATTCAGTCCCCTACTCCGCTGTAGGGTGAAGTAATTGCAAAGGTAGCATTTTAGTTAAGCCATCAGGTGAGAAATGTTATTATGCAGGCCAAAGCTTCGTGAAGAAAGCATCAGAGTTTAAGTGTAGATGTGGTATTTATGCAAGACAGAGGTATGACCTTGGAACAGTTATTTTTCTTACAGTAACTTATTTATGGTATTTTAATATATTTTATAGTTAAGGCATTGGCCTTTTCCATTAAAACATAGACTGATTTGACTGCTTTTGTTCTGATTTAGTTGGGGAGATGCGTACAGTTAAGTTTATTTGTTGGGAAAAAAACCCAAAACAAAACCAAACCCCAAACTGCTTTTCTGGTTTTGCTGTGTCTGTGTGTGCACCAAGCACTTACATTCTCTGTGTCGGAGAATCCTGGGTTTCATTGCAGGGATGTGCTGCTTTCTAGGCAAACTGCAATTCGGTACACTAGAAGCACGAAAGAGACAATATCTCCTTGCTGGCTTTTAAGCCAGATCCTTGAAAGCCATCCAGTTCCATGATCCATGCAGGTAGTGGATCCATCCATCCACTCCGCCCACACATGGAAGTTTTGCTTCCAGCTGTTGGTTCCGTGCTGCTGCTGGAAAAAACCTGCAGACAGTGAGGTGGGCAAGGGTGGATTTCAGGAACAACAAAACCAAACTACACACCTGGTACATACTTATGAAGAGCTGGCAGTACTTAATGGGAACAAAAGAAGGTATTGAAAAATCTCTTGGCTCCTGGCTCAAACCTGTTTATTAATTGTGGGATCTCTTGGAATTGGATTAAAATATTACAGTAAGGCTGTATCTTAGATCTAAAGGTATTTTAGAACCTTTGCCAAAGCAAATTTCTTCTAGAAACTAAAAATATCCTGCACAGGATGGAGGTTGGGCCCCAGTGCTCTTAGCTGCTGTGCCATTCATCGCATCTGCTGCTGTACGGATCGGTGTGCGCAGTGTGGGCGGGGAGGAGGCAGTCCACCTCTGTGAAGCAGAGCTCTCGGGTGGCTTCTCAGGGCTGTCGGGAGTATTTGCATCCTGTAACTGGTCTGTCTCTTACTTGCCCCTACTGAATTAAAACCAGCAGCCCCCTATTAGTTACAGAGCAACTGGTGAACATGTAGCCAGTTGAACGGGGAAACGTCATTCTTGCAGTGTTTTAATCCCCCAAACAGACCCTTGCCGCTGCTTCAGCCCCTTCAGTGTGGAGAACTGCACTGCCAAAAGCACAGATCTCTGTCATTTCAAATCTGCAGCAGGAGCTTATTTGAATCCTTCTAAGAACCTGGTTGTTAGTCAAATCCAGCTCCTGCTAAAAGGGCGGTGAGCCACCCATGCTGTTCTAAGCAAGTGAGCTTTAAGACTTGATTATGGAACAGTCTCCTGGCCTAAGTGCTGGGCTTTCTGCCACCTGCTGTACCTGTTCCCATTGTTTCAACCTCTTGTTCTTTATGTTCAAAATCTTAATGTTTGCTTACTTACATTTATGTTGTCCACTCAATGACAAGAGAGTGGCTCTGACCAGAAAACAGCTTTCCCATCAGCCTGATTTTTCAGGGCTACACACCAGGCACTTCCAGTCCCAGCTGTCTTGCTCTTGGCAATGAGGTCAGTCCTTCAGTCACAGTCCAGACCTCTGATAAGGCTGATTTCCCCTGGCTAAGTGTCTGACAACAAATTTGTCACTTATTTTCCCATAACCATAAAAACAACTTCTGTATTTACCAAATATAAAAATCACGTCCCATCAGCTGAAGTGATACCAGGTTTGCAGTTGCCTGTTGAAATAAAGCAGGCCTAGCTGGCGCACAACAGCCGGCTGGTGCGCAACAGCCAGCTGATGTAAGCTGAACCTGTGCCAGGAGATCAGTGGCAAACAGCCCCCGCCGGTATGGTTCAGCCCGGAACTAACGTTCTAGTTAGTGAACCCATCCTCGGGTACGGGAGTGAGCTGGTCACAGTAGGTTAAGCCGCTGGTCAAATACAGAATAACCTCTGCAACCTCGCTAGTAGAGCTGCATGTTGCTAAAAATGCATAGGCAAGGCTGCGTATGTGGCAGCACACCATGCTTGGGGGTTGGGCCTAGACGGCTGTCCTGCCCTGCTAGGGCACTTCAGTGCCTGCCTGAAACTTCACTTTGGGCTGGAGCCTTCTTCATATGGCCCCTTCGCTGCCTGGGAATCCTGCACCGCAGAAGTACTGTGCTGGATCAATGCCTGCTGAAGAGGGATCTATGTAACGGTGATTTTCAATATCCTAATTCAAGTTTGTTTTTTTAATTCAACTTGAATATCCTAATTCAAGTTTTTAAACAAAGCAACTGGAACTGACACTTGACAACAGGTTATCTGATTTTAGGCCCTGCTCATCTTAATTAATACTAATTCACTGAGTACCAGATGTCAGAACTTCTTTGCTGCATGTTTATGAATACCAAAACCATTCCTTTAGTCTGGTCTACAGCTAAACTGTTTCATCTTGCTCCGTATTGAATAGTTCCTGTTTTCAGCTACTTAGCAAACTGATAACCACCAAATCCTGACAAATTTGTTGTGAACCATTTGCGTAACTCAGCACTTCAGTAACTGAAAGCTGCTGGTACCCTGCGTTCAATGCCAGGCTTTGGAGGTGCAGTCAGCTGATGTGAAATGTGTATCCTCGTACAGCTGAGCTGATGGACATCTGCACGAGGCAATCTTGCCTGGTATGAGGTTTCTCTTCTCTGTTGCTCATGCTCCATAACTGTTCACTTACTGTTCTCAATCCTATTTTTCTGTATTGTCCTGCTGACTCATTTTGTGCATATGTATATATTTCGTACTCCTTTCTATAATGATCAGCGTCTTGCAAGCAGCTACACCTAACTGTAAATACAGATTTGTATCCAGCAAAAGCATCTATAGAGAGGGCTCCCATTATTGGTGCAGTCTAAATGAAGACCCCTCTCCCCAAGTAGCTCATGTAATTTGGAATTTTGGCAAGCAGAGTCTTTCCTCTGGACCTGCCACACCAGCCGTGTGTCAGACTGCCTTTGGCTTTCAGGACTGAACAAGAAGGGTGGGAGAGCAGAGACATGTTGATTTTCAAATCTTTGAATGCTAACTGTGCATTTGGCTTCTTAAATGACTTCACCTCAGTCACCAGAGGCAGAAGGGTGGTTCCATGTGTGATCAGATAGCTACTGGCTTGCTCGAGTAGAGGCTGGTATGCCCTCTAGTGTATTACTTATTATTAAAAAGCAGCAACCTTCAGAAAGCCCAGCATCTTCCCAGTCTTCTGGGAGGCTATTCCAAGACGTACCAAGCATGCTCTCAGATTGGCAATGCATTAGAATAAGTAACTTTGTTTTGTTAATTGATTTGCTCACAACTTTGCCTAGCTGAGTATCCTGTGAATAGCTGTGGTATCTATCAGCTTTGTTGAAAATGACCCAAACAATTTTGCCTTTTTTTTCTTTTTTTCTTTGAAACCTCCATTATTTGTCTCTTTCTACTGGAACAGCTCAGACTATGAACCTCTTTCTCCCCAAGAATAGCTGCTGCCCAGAAAGGCAGCAGAGTACCTCAGAAACCAATGATTACAGAGAGTCCTGTCCTCACTTCAGGATTTCTTTCTAGCTTCATCCCCTTGTCTTTGTAAGTAGCGTAAAGCAGTAGCAAAGGAAGATTAAAACCAAGCAAGAAAGTCTTGGCAGTGCGCGGAGAAGCCAACTTAGGGAGACAAGTCAGAATATGAACAAGATGGTATAGATCTTGCAATAGCAGCTCAGAGCAACCACGTTCTAGCTGTGCTTGTGCAGCAGTGCAGGAGGAAAAAGCTAGAACCAAGCAACTGCTCATAGTCCAGGCCTGAACTGACACCTAAACTGTACAGTCTGGTGCATCAGGCTCTGAACAGCTGTGTTCTCCCCTTGCTCTGCCATCAGCAGGTGCTGAGACACCTTTCATCTTAGAAGCAATGGCAGCAGCTTCATGCTTTACTGTTTCCTTTTTCAAACCTTGTGTTGGGATCACAGCTGAAGGTTGTTGCTCCTGTACCGTCATGAAGGCATGCCTGAAGGACGTCCTGCTGCTGCGCTGAGGGGTGCAGAGTACTCACGTGCCAACGCAGGTAGCCTTCCTTTGAGCTAAGTGCACTTCTGCCGCCAGCTGTGGTCCGACACCGCAACACTGGTCTTCAACAACAGGCCTGGAACTGGAGAAGCAGCAGACTCCAATCCAAAGTTACCCTCTCCCAACCCAGGAGAAATGAAACACGCACACTCTCCCCAGCTCACTGCAAGCCCATGGCCAGCACCGTCTGACCTGGATGAGCAGAAAGTACACCCATGTGTATTCATTGCCAAAACAAATGTTTCAGGCAAGCAGGTGTGGGCCAGGGCCAAGCCTCCAGCAGGGTGTTCTGCCGTCTGGCTGCCTCCTGAAGCAACCAGTACAGCTCTGCAATGGCATCTCTTGGTGGGCTGGACACCTCAGAGGTGACAGTCTGGCACAGTCCTGCTTGCAACAAACGTGGGGCAGGCGAGCCGTAGTGAAAGCGTGTGCAGGGGGGAGGTACTGCACCAAGATCACTGCCTTTCTTGTGCTGTTTACCACAGGAGCTGGGTGTCTGCTACCTGGAAAGATCTGAGCTGAGCTCCAGTGACAGAAGCCACGCTGGAGCCTAGCAGACCCCAGGACAAAACTAACATGATGCAAGGCCACACCGCTGGTAACCCTCCCGCTGCCGGCGGACAACAAGCCAGGGAGAGGCGAGTTACCGCCTTCCCACTACCAGCCCACCTCCCCTGCTCTGAGGCTGCAGCCACAACCTTTTCACAGCTGAAGCACGACCAACCCTGTACCCACGCAAGCAGAGAAGGACGCAGGAGCAGGTCTCTCATCTATTTAGCTTGTAAGTTGTCTGGAGAAAGGGCTGCATCTGGGTCAGTCTACACAGCACTTGGCATAATAAAGTCCTGCTCCTTGTTACCAGTGCCAGGTCCTTCTCACATGCCAGCAGCTTTAATAGCCTCACTGTCTTCCTTCCTAACTCCACAGTTGTGCAGCTGGAAAAACCTCCACGGCAGCTCCTTTATTTCTGCCTCTACAAACAGTGAACACAGTTAAGCCCCAGAAAATGTCTTGTAACAAAACTTGCCCAACCAGAGTTGGCAGCATTTAACAACTGACCTATTTCCTTTTTATTTGCTAAATAAAAATCAGTCATCAGCTTGGGGTAATGCAGAGTTGTAATTTTCACCCTAACAGGTTAGAGATGCATCCCACCACGCTATTTCCATGAAAGAACAGCTGGAAAGCTGACAGAGCAGCTGTCAGTTGTGTGACGATGACCCCCTCCACGCAGCATTAAAAGCAGTTGAGAGTGCATGTTACAATGGACTTGGGAGAAGACTGGATTTCCATTTGTGCAGTTAAAGTCACCTGGGCCCCACTTGGTAGCAGCCTCATATACAGTGTGATGAAGTTAGCACCAGCGAAGTTTGCCTGGGCTTAGACAGGCCCCACCTGAATGCCTGGGTAGACGCCTGCCCCCCCACCCCACCCGCCCCCACTATTTTCTGTGTGACGATGGTGACACTCTGCACCATCACTCATAATAGACAAAGGAAAAATCCCAAAATCCTGTTCTGTTTGGATGCTTTTTCAGGCGTGCCAAGCTACGATGATTGATGTATTTCACAAACTTCATCGTTTCTTTGTCTCTATAAACTAAGGCCAAGCAGTTGTCCTCTGGACTCACGGTCAACAGCTAGAAGACATGAAAATAAGGGAGGAAATTAGTTTCACAAAAATGGCTTTGATATCATTCCCAGGAAGAAACAAACAAAACTGTTTCAAAAGCTAGTCAGAACAAAGGTCTGGTGTTGGGAAATGAACTATGTCACTATTTTCATTTTAATACTCCTTAACCTGAAGGATTTATTAGACAGCAAGGTTCATTTGAAGGGATTCTGGACTACTTATTAGTTGTGACTGCTCAGCACTCTCACTAGTACTATACCGAACGCGACACTAGTAAACAGCACTTTCTTGGAAAAGCATCATCCAGGTGCAGGTGGTACGGGGCGCCGTCAGGGCCTGAGCCTTAAGCTTTACAGTGAACGCGAGCCTCTTGAAGCCAGAGCTACGCCCATGAGCTGTAATTCAGGCAGGAAGGCTCCAGTGCAATACCAAGCACCCTCAGGATTATGTGAGCATTACAACAAAGTGTAATTATGTCTCTCCACCCTAAACAATTTTATCTAATTTGCAGCTAGCAACTAAGGTCCTTACCTCTTCATCTTCACCTTTAGCGATGTAGGAAGTAAAGCCACCATATTCTGGATCCCAGTCTTAAAATAGAAAAGAAAGATTTTTAGAAAGTTCAACACTGTCCAGGCTCCATACAGCCTTCCCAGAGATGCCGTTTTTCCACCCCACTCCCCACAGTTACTGGATACAGGATGATTCCCAGTTTACTTCCTACCAGTCTATTTTTATTTTTTTTTTTCGAATCAGAAACAGCTTGAAGCAAATGTACCAGATTTGCCTTTTACCACAGATGGGCCATTTAAAGTTGCTTGGCTCTCTGCTCCTCACATGTAGAGCAGTTTTGCCTTAGCAGATATGCAAAAGGCTTTCAGTATAATTACCAGCATGTGCCAGGTGGTTTCAGCTGTGCATTCTGGGCTCAGCTGGTCCAAAATGCTTACATTTAGGTTTTTGTTTTCACCACTAACTAGCAATCAACCTAAAATGCCTAGACATGCCTACAGTAACTCTTGAAAACCCTGGGCTCTGTGAATTGGAGGCAGAGTGATAATTTTGATGAGAAAAGGGGCAAAATGGAACATCTCTAGTGGGTATTCTGGCCACCTGACCCTCAACCATGCCCAAAGCCATTGCTTAGCAAGAGGAAAGGTCTGGGAGACACAGCCTTTCCCTCTGCCCAAGCGCCACCTCCTGGCTCCAGCAGGAAAGGTCAGAGCTGATCCCAAGGCCACCATCCCAAATCTTTGTGTAAGGATTACTGAAACCTGGGCTTGTGCGGAGGCGAGGACTAGGAAGAAGTCTACAGAGCTTTTCTGTGTAGGAAAAAGCAGGGAAGTTTGGCTATTGTAGCACTACTGAGAATTCAGAATTCCTTCCTTTAATGCAAACCTTGTAAGGAGAGTCTGGTATCTCTCTCTCTTTTGTCCACTTACCCTCACAGCCACAGAAGAAGAGCAAGTCGAGAGCAAATTCTGTTGCTTGAGTGTCATGGACTAGAGTATAGTGCCTGTGGGTCCAGCGCCTCAGCTCTCCCGCACACACAGGGGTACCTGTGCCTAGAAGGGTGAACAAACAAGCCAGGGAAAACAACAAAGCTGTACAATAGCTGACGCCTGCAAAGCTCAAGGCATGTAGGGGACAAGCCCCTGCACTACCATGCCACGGTGTCCCAGCAAAATGTAAAGGGAAGAAAAACTAAACTCACAGATCTCACATTAAGTTCTTTTCTAGAGGTGGCTCTAAGCTATGTCCTCTGGCCAATATGGAGGACGGAGGCCAAGATTTGCTCTTTGAAAGGGGCCAAGCTGCGATATGCTTCGGTTTAACCAGTTCCTCCTTTTGTTTTGGGATTTTTGTTTTTTGCTCCCAACATTCACAGTAGTGCTCCAAATTTCAAGAGCCGGCAACTTATCTATTCTTGAAGTTCTGAAACTACCAGTGCTTCAGTGAAGAAGGAAATTGCTCCGAGTCACTCCTCATGTGCCACCCCAGGCAGTACATCAGAATTTGGGGAAGCCTTTTTTTTTTTTCCTCAGTGCTCTAGCTCAGTTTTCAGTCCATGCAGCCCCAAACTATGCCCTCCTCATACCTAAGTTTAAAATCACATGGCAAGAACATGGCAAATAGAAGAGGCAAAATGACTAGCTGTGGAAATCAGAAAAGCAAAGCCTTTGTACCAGGCAAGTGTTCTGGTGGGATTTTCAGTAGGACTTGTTTTTTTAATTACCTTTTATTCCAGTGTCCACTAACTTGCCTGACTCAGTGCAAGATGAGCATATTCAAAAATTCTACCCTGAAACTTCAAAGCCACCGTTTTAAATAAACAGCACCAATCCATGAATCCAAAATTAATCTCATCTTTTATAGCAATGATATCTCATTGCTGACAACTAAGTGGTTATTTAGGCTGGCAGCATTTTTCTGAAAGGTTAAATCCTAGTTTTAGGTATTGGTTTTCTAATTCTGATTATCTTTCCTTCTGATCTGTTCACTTTCTTCCTTTTGATTTGGTCTCATACAAGAATCTACTTCACATGAAGCAGGAGTGTAACTATTGGCAAAAGATTATTGGGCATTAATTAACACTCCCCCCTCCCCACGCATGCCTTAAATCCTACAGCAGTCCCACCCTTAAGACTTAAGTCTCTTCAAAACGGTATCTTCAAGCTAGTCATTGTTTTATTCCACTTTCTTCTGCAGTAGTCACTTATTTTGGATACCCAGTCTGACATGCTTCAAGACCCACGCTTGTGCTGGTGCCTTGTGCTGGCTGCAGTACCAAGTGAAATGCTAGTTCCATGAAAATCATTGGGAATTCTGCTGCCAACATCCTTAACATCAGGATTCTGCTCAAGTCCTTTCATGCTGCTGCTGCTTGACTTACCATTCTGCGCCTCACTGTCTTGTGCTTCAGGGATGTTGTCAGGCTGGTCTGGCTGATGGGCATTGCTATGAGCATATTGTTCAGTCTCTTCCTGCTCAGGTTTGGGACTGCTGTGCCCAGCGGTGTCTGCTGCTCCTCCTTCCTCAGCATCTTCATCCTCATCAGAGGGAGCCAGGAAGTGCAGCTTTAGACCAGTGAAGTTGGAAAGCAGTAAAAACAAGGCCTCAGAGCGTAAGAACTGAAGGAATTTCTTCAGGATGTCAGGGAGGCTGTCTTCCTCTGCTGTCTCATAGAGTCTGAAAGAGCAGAGGTATTAGCAGTGGAGAACCAACAAGCACCACGTCCATGGGGGCAGTATCAACCAGTGCAGCCTCATGACAGTTGCTGCTTGGCCTGATCAATAGGTGCGGGACGCTGCCATTCCCCACCTTTTATTGGCAGGCCCCCGGTTACTCCACTGGATTTCTTTGTTCTCCAAAGCTTCACATAGTAGTTGGTATTTCTCTTTCTAGGAGAGAAAGATAGTGCAGAAACTTTAACATTTAGCTCCCAGGTCTCCCTTGGACTGCTAGAAGCAGCCATTGTCTACTCTCAGATAAGGCACTCTAATTTTTTTCTAACTAGTTTGAGGTACCTAAGGACTACTGAATTGAGGGGCATAGCCTGGGTGGGCATCATGTCTTTTCAACGCCAGTAACCAACAGGTAAGAAACGCTACTCGATTTTCTGCTGAGTGAGAATTCAATTTCACTGAGATATGGGTGCCCAGTAAACCAAAGGTAAATCACCCTTGAGAAGCAAAGCCTTTCAAGTAAGACAAAAGCATTATGGGTCACTTGTTTCACACACAGGTCGAGTTCCCCAAGTGCTGCGAGAGCTTGAAGGACAGGGAAGGACACTTTGGTCACTATAAGGCTGGGAAGCAGAAAGGATGACATGTGTTTCCATCCTTCTGCTTTGCTTCTTGCAGGAAACAAGAACGTTGAAGCAAAGTTCATGATTCTTGATGGGTCCCTATGCAGCAGCGTACAGGCAGGCAGAGCTGAGCCACCCACAGAATCACAGAATGGCTGA
>VZTL01019980.1:5311-27919 GCA_013400535.1 Scopus umbretta | reverse complement strand
GTTGGAATGAGCTATCTGAAGCCTTTTCCCTGGAGGTATACTGGAGGAGGGGTGCCAGCAGGGGTGCTATGATGAGAAAATGGCTGGGAAGATTTTTTGTATGAGATAGGGTGAAAAAAGTCAAGAGGACTTCATGTCTGTGCCATGCTCTCCTACGGATGTGACCCTTTCGCGTGCATAGCTCTCCTTGGTTTACAGGAGTAAGTGAGACTGTGAGAGCAGGATCTGAAATGCGTGGGCAGTATTTTTCCTCAGTCTTATCAAAAGCGAAGCAACATCAAAATAATGAAGCTGACAGAAATAATTTTAATACGTAATCATTATTTCCCACACATAATTTATGGCTAGATTGGCAAAAGGATTCTTATTTAACCACTCTCACAGACGATATGCAGTTCAGTGGCCAAGTACTAAGAAGTTACAATGCTTCTCCCAATAAACTTAGGGCAGTGCAAAGTGTAAGAGCCATTGTAGCTGTGCAAATCTCAGACCCCCTTCACCTTCACCTCCTACACACGCATGGTCTATGGAGGACACAGGTATCGGTGAGATAAGCAGGAGCATGCAATGCAAGCTCAGACACCCTGGGAAAACGAAAACTCTACTCCAGACCCAACATACTTCACAGTTCCCCATGCCCTCCTGGACAAGGCATCCACCATCTGATCCTTTGAGAAGACACAAAGACCCTCATGAACTTCTTACCTCCTGGAGACGTTGGGAGGATGCAATCCTCTGTCCGCAGGGCACAGGGGTCCTGCCACTGTGGGGATTCACTGAGCAGAGACACCGGAGGAAACACTTGGCGCAAGTGAACAGACCAACCAATTTGTACAGATGTAAGGTAGCGGTTGTGTAACAGCCCCAGTGATTTACATTTGCTATCTGCAGGTAGGGATGAAACATGGGTTGCCTGCAGTGTGCTTGCACGCTCATACACGCACACCCCGGAGGAAGAGTAAAGTGAAGCCCTTGGATCTCAGTCAAGGCAGTGATTCAGAGGCAGAGCAGCACGCGCGGGATGGGTAGCTGCTAGCCAACTACTTGTTGGGTGGGCTTGGGCTAATTATGCTGTCTGATTGGAGAAAGGAATCAAGGATTCAGGAGCAAGAAGAGAACAAAAGTACAAGTTAAACTTCAGTGTCCGTTAGCTTGATGTGTAATTTCATGACAGTTTTCAGACTTGTGCAAGAGAACAAAGCAGAAAGCATCTGTTTTTATGGTGCAGAGGGATGCTGAGCTGAAGGCAAGACTTCGCGAAACCCAGTTTTGGCTTCTTTTTAGTCTTAATCCACCTCCTGCTACACACACCTCTGTTGAAAACAGCACACATCTTCATAACATCACTTGCATGCGGGGTAGCCTTGCTTTGCTACAGGACCAGGTTCAGGGAGGAAATTGGTTTCTGATGCTCTGAATGGCTTTGTAAATGAATGATGAATGAAGAAGCAGGCAAACCGGGAGATACAGGGAAGAAATTGATAAATAGAAGGAGAACGCTGTGGAAAAAAACCAAGGGGATCTAAATTACTTACACAAAATCCAGTAGTAATTTGTGTGCTTGGTATTAGATATTAATGGCATCTCTCTCCCTGCTGCACCAAAACATATTTTATATGCACAAATAAAGGAGACTGCCAACCACCCCAGTGTTTGTGTTAGTTTTAGAGAACCTCCACATTTAATTTCCAAGCTTAAAAGGAAATAAGAAACCTGGAGCTCTGGAGATCATTGCTGTTTCCTTCCAGAGCAATTCTGCATGTTTGACATCTTATCTATTGTTTATGTCAGGCAAACAGTGCCTGGACAACACACAGAGTGGGCTGCAGCGGTAACGCGCCAAGTGAATACCTATGAGTCTCGGTGATTCATCGCTCCAAGGAGCTCTTGCTTTAATCACAGAGGACTGGCAGATGAGGAAGACCATGAGGATTTATGACTTTGGGGCAGAGTGACAGCTGTCCCAGGTATTCCAACCCCAATCTACAAATCAATGCTTTTATTAGAAAGTGACAGCATTAATGGTGAAGGGTTGAGCAACCAATCACCCTGCAGAGCAAAACTGCCACGTGAGAGAGCAACCCTGCTTCACCCACAGAAAAATCAATCAGAAATGAAAGCTTTTCAATGGCTGAAGGATCCATCTGTAAGCTCATCTCTAGCTAAGGTAATCTTGCCTTTCAGAGTGTTGGGCTGCCTGTTTTATCACTGGCATGAAGCAGCATAGAGTTTAGTGCCAGTACCTTGTAAGCAGCGAGTAGCCTTGGAGCATCCTCCAGCCCTGCCGGCATCCCTGCATGGCTGCTGCATTCCACTGCTCCACCTTCACAGAGACATTTTTACACCCACTCTGCTGTTTCAGATGAATAGTTTTACATAAAACATGTTGTGGACACTACAGACCAATGCTCCTTCCACAGCTGCACTTCTCCTCTACCACAGACAGCTGGGTCCTGTCTGAAAGCAGCAATCCCTACAGGTCGTGGACAAATGAAAGCTTCCCTTCAGAACTCACAGCTGGAGCAGATAACTAGAAATTGAGAGACCTGGGCTCTATCGCCCCTTACAACACTCACAGGTGCAGGTTAATAGTTTCCTTATCTGTGTGACTCGGTTTCTCCATCTCTGAAATGGAAAAGCTGCCTCTCTGCAGTGTTTATTCACAAAAAGGGATTTGAAGCTTTCAGCCGGGTGGAGACATAAAAGTGCGAAGTGCTGGTAAGGGCAGCAGCTGTGGCCTGCTTACACCCAGAAGTAAAGAGAAAGAACAAAAAGAGGGACATACCACATGCTTTTATATCACCTACCACACAACCTTCTGTAAAGACCAAGAAATGCACTTTATTTTAGAAGAGGGACGTGCTCTGCAGCTGCTGCTGCGCAGTGGGGAGGTACAAGGGACCCTTAAGCAGAGCTCACTCCCAGGCTGAACTGCTCCAGCAAAGGCGATACCTGCCTTCTAGCCGCCAAGAAATTTCTGCAGGAATTGTGCCCCTTTTCCAGCCCTATTTGAATCACTTAAAGCTGTGAGCCTTTCCAGCCCACAAATAATTAATCAACATGTGTCAGCCTGTACCTGCTGCGAGGACTGAGCCACATGGCTGCTGAGGTGGCCGTTACAGTGTCCCAGCAGGGTGGTTTAGGGCTGGTTGATTTGTCTGTTGGATTTCAGTTTCATAGGTGTAAAACCAGCACAAATAATCAAAGGGAGGAAAAAAAAAAAAGAATGTGCTCAAGTACTTGCTTTCTGACTGCACATCCTGCAGTTCTTTGCAGAAAGCAAAGTCCAAAGTAAGGTTGTGTTCACAAGCCAATGCCCATTTTGCCATCGCAAAACATATGGACATTTAATTTAGAGATACTATCTGTGGAGCTGAGTACAGATAGAGGATAAGCATCATCTAGTGCTCCAAAGGCAACACCAAGAAGGTTTTCTTCAGAGGAGACAACGGGAAATCCTACATGAAGCCCATTACATTACCGTGGTGTCTACATTGCTATCCCTGAGGAATGCTTGGGAAGAGGAAGGTGACCACTCCCAGAGCTGCTAGAGGGCTGCCACTTCTCACTGGGCGATAATTTACCGGGCTGTCATTAATTGGCAGGAGATCAAGCAACAAGCCCGCCTCCTTCCAAGAAAGGGCAACCAGCTCAGAGCTTTAGGAGCGTTTGTAATAAAACACTCCTACTAGTCTCCATTTGCTTTCAAGGGTGATCAGATATGTAGCATTTGGGGAGGGGAGGGTGTGTGTGTGTGGAAAGAGCCTTTTGAGGGACTGATCAACCACTTGAGATTTTGTTGAATCCTCATGACATACTTTTACCATTTCATTAGGAAATATTGCTACTTTTTCTTGAGCTCTAATCTTTTGGAGAGGCAGCATCAGTAGCCAGAACCACCACTGAAGTTTCTGTATGGAAACATCCTCACAGAGAAAAGTCCCAGACATGAGCATTACTGGAGCTTAAGGTATTGGCGTAACATTACTTCTGCAATGGGTCACTTCTACTCGCCACATAAGCAAGACTGAGTGTTACTTCAGAAGATGTTACCCCAGGGATGCAATTTTTTCCCATCGCTGATGGAAGAGACGAGAACTATCTTCCAAAACATTACTGTGGCTATAGTCAGTTACCAGAGAAAAAAAAAAAGAAATATTTTGGCACTTATATGAAATAGAACAGTATCAAACAAATGATTAGAAATTAGGAGAAAGTAAAAGTAACAAGCCAACAGTATCTTTGAAGTTCCTACAGTAACGTGAAATATTATTCTACCATTTTCTTTGGAAATGGATTTCCTGCAGTGTTGCTTCTGTATGTGCAAGATGACTGTTTACACAGCTAGTTCCTGAGCTCTATACTTTTCCAGCTAAAAGATCAGAAAAAATGGACAAGTTAGAAAATGTCACCGCAGTTGGGATTTTTGATCACAGAAGACTCTTAGTAACGACAATGGTTCCCAGGATAAGATGACTGAGCATTTGAAAGAGAGAAAAAACTTCATATTGGCAAGGTATTGCCTGGTGACTTGGTGGCTTGAGGAGAGCTTTGCAAAGATACAAGGAAGCTGATGACGCTGTGGGCTGTGATGCTCCAAAACATCTATCAGCTTAGCACATCCATCCTGGAGAAACTCTGAATTTTCTCTTATTTTCCTGCTCTCCAGAAGGGGACAAGTAAGAAACTTTGGAAAACAGCAGATTCCAAGAACTGTCGTAAGAGTGTTTCTAACATTTTAATGACTTGGGAGCCAGAATATTTTTTTTTTTGTTAGTATTTCAGTAACATGCCTCAGATATTTTACTTTGCTTCTTAACCTCAAAGGCGGTACAGCATAGCCAGACGCTTGCAATATGCAGCGTCATGGACAGGCACCAAGAAAGTGCTGCATATACAATGGAAAAAATGCGGTAGTGACACATACGCGTCTATGGCTATATATACACACACACTCTCTGCCATTCAGGTGAACGCAGGCAGCCTGGATTTTCCAAGCTGACATGTTATTTACTCCTCTCTGGCCTTGGAAGATTTTCCCCGGCACTCGTAACCTGCCCTCCTCTGACAGGGCTCAGACTGGAGAATGGACCCACCACGAGTCCCTTCCAACAGCCTCCGGCTCACCTCCCTTCCCAGCTGACGTTAAGTAAACATTGGCTTTTAACCCATAGGGTATTAGACTCGACCTTTGCACCCACTGCAAATATCTCCATAAATAAATGCTTGAGTAATGATGGAAGGATTCAGGGGAAAAATAGCATACGTAAAACTCGATTGAGCTGTCTGATCACTACATCCTGATACAAAGGTGATTGGGGAGGTTTTGTGATGGATGACATGTCATTCGCAAGAGCTCTGTCTGTAGTTGCCAGCACAGAAAGAGGTCCTTAAAATTCCAGCAGCTGAAGCCCTGCCATCCGTCAGGGAGAGGAACGCAGCCATCCACCCACCCGCTTGGCCAGCACAGGAGCCCAAATGATGAGCATGTCACAATCATTTTGTTTGTGCAAAACTCTTGGCCATGAAGTAGCAGCCAGTGCCTGGCTTACTGCATGGCACTCCTATTTGTACTGACAAGTACATCTGTATGCAGGGGCTCCCAAACTCCTGGTGCACAGGGCTTTTCCTACCCGGCAGCAAAACTGGTCAGAGGGGGAGATGCTGCTTCTCATGGCAGGATTATTCGGTCGCGAGAGTACAGTGCATTCCCACCTGCGACAATGACTAATTTCATAAAACAGCTTGGAAATGAGGTAAACATTGTTTAGGTGTCCATTTGTAGTCATTCAAATACTATTGTAATCCAATTCATCTTTTTTTCCTTTCGACTGACACCCATCTTGTAGGGTGCAAAGTGGAAATGGCTTTTGTCCGCCTTTCTTTGGATCTCAGCGGCATTAATTTTTAATTGAAAGCCACACTTTTACACCAAGAAGCCAGACCGATTTGATTCAAACTTCACTCAAGCATCCTTTGACTGAACTTTGAGTACTTTATATTAGTCTAAGCTAATATAAAGTGATCTATGCAATGCACTCCCCATTCAGTTTGTTTGGGGAACTTTGCAGATAAGACCCACCGTTTCCCCCTGCAGCTCTCAGTTACTTGGTCTGGTTCCCACGCTGCTCATGCTGGCTAAACACAAACCAATTCTTAGTGAAATAAACAGTGTTTCTTAGTCAGTACAAAAGCATGTGGCTTTTTTTTTGCCTGAATTATAAATTACAGATTACACCTGTGGCCAATAGGGCCTGAAGGATAAAGCCATATGAAAGCAGGTCATTATTTGAGTAAACATGAGATGATGCCACGAGGAAGTACTTGGCTCACCAGGTAGCAGAGAGAAACAGCAGAGTTATTCTACTTTTCTCTGTTTCTTCGTCAAGGTGAGCACCGCCAGACATTTTCCACATCATACAACTGTCCTCCCCCACGCCCTATGGGTGAAGCAGTGGTTTAGGGAATGACATTCGGAGAAGGCATTTGGGCTCCACAGCTTTTTCCCCACCAGTTTGAGGCACCAGCTGGGGAACACCTGCAATTAATGGAACCAGCATTTTGATACAGAGAACACAAGGCAGTTTGCAGACGATAGTGAATCTCATCATCCCCGATTCACACAGGGGAAGCTGAGGTATAGATAGATGTGCAAGTCAAGGCGTAAGTATTGCCACAGCTCAGAGGTACTATGATTTAATTTTGTTTTTTCTGGGCTGAAGGGGAGCTACCCACCAAAGGAAGAGGCTATGGGGTTGATCCCCAGTTCTGCTCCTGCAGCCGGCCCCCGGGGGCTGGCAGGATCCGCTTGCTGACCTTTCCAGGAATGGGGCTGCATGTCTGAGCGAAGACTCACTCAGGATCAACCCCCGTGACTCTGGATAAATGAAACACTTTGCCGTCTGGCATATCACTCCGTTTCCCACGAACGGCACAAATAGTCACTGCGGCATGTACAAACACAAGGAATCTATTATTGGCACCTCTCCTTGGCTCGCCGTCGTGACGTCCAACCTGGAGGCAAGTGTTAATGCCCTTATAAGGCTCCTCGCACACATTTAAATGTGTTATCCTTTGGCCGATGATACAAACTGCTATCTCAGTAGCATACGGCATGGGGAGGTGGGAGATTTTCTTGGCTCTGTGGTGAGAGAGAGAAATTAAAAAGGAGCCTACAATGCTGAGTCACTGTGACAAATAACTTACTATGGAATACATTCAGTCTTTAGCAAGGAGGCAGCTGATAGTGAGTCAGTGACTGACTAGTGCCTCATAGATTTTCCTCCTTGGGAAAGATTCAATTTAATGGGATGAAGCGCCAGCAAAAAGTTGTTCTTGGCGTTACCGAGTCAATATCACTAATTATACACATGGTTAAAACTGTCAAGTTACATTATATGTCGCGTAGTGTATGCATTTTTTTGGCATATAGCATCCCTCATTATGAAGCTGTTTAGTACGTCCCGTTAAAAACACTGGCTTTAAGACACTGGAAATTTTGCCAAACTTCAACTGTTTGGCCATCTTAATTCAAGCATCTCCCCTCTTTTGGTTGCTCAACTTTGCAGGCTTATGAATGTCCTATTTAGTGTTCTGATTCTGCTCTCCATAGCACAATTTAAACCAAAATAGGTAGTCTTGTGTTAAAAAAAAATCTTTCAAGTGCAAAATGTGTACAGTTTTGAGGCAGAAGGTAGAAGGTCACAATTCTCCCCAACTTTTAGTACCAGTGAAGTCAAATTTGCATCTGCTCAATCATGGCCTTTTTGATTGGGGAGGGGGGGAGGGGAGCAGAATGGTGGTGGTGGTGGTGGTGTGGGGTGTCTTTTTTTCCCCTCTCCAGTCTGACAGACCCATGCTCAGACAGGGAAACATGAGCTTGCCCTGAGAAGTAGCTCACCCAGGACCGATGGCCCGGAGGAGGGAAGTAGAAATGTTTGAGCAACTTTGTTCTGGTCCCCTTCCCCTGGACCCCAGGTCATGTACCTGCCAGAAACATCCAGAAGCAAAGCCTCCCAATGGCTGAAAGCACAGCTGATCCCCTTTCCTATTCGCACAGCCCCCTTTCCATTTACACGGCCCGGCACAGCTGTTGACTAAATTCTCAAATATTCACGCAATCTCCTATTGCCGCATGACTGACACTGCTCCCTTTAGGAGACAACTTGCTGTCTTGCTGATCATAAATAATATGGAAAAAGTTAAAAGGCCATTCTGTTACCCAAGAACCAAGTGTTGAAGCCTTTTCAGCCAGCCCATCCTTGACCATGGCAGCAGGGGATCAAGGGGCCCGAGCAATGTGATACCTCCTGTGTTCCCACCAGGCTGCTCACCCAGCTGATGTCCCTTTCATCTTTGCCTGTGCTCTTGCCCCCAGAGACACCCAATAGCATCAACCCTGAAATTCCTAAGATACCATGCTAACTAATACATTATGGGGAAGATTATAACTATCCCTGAGCTGACCACAACCAGGTGGAAAGAATTTCCTATCTTCCCCTTCCACCTGCACTCTGGGAGGAGACAAGAGGTTCAGCCTGGCAAGAGGAACATTTTCTTTCAAGTAATTCCAGCTGGGACACTGCAGTCAGGCCACCCTTTCTGAGCACAAGTGTCATAAAGGCATAGAACATTCCACTGTTCACTTGAACTGTTAATGAAGGAATTATACTAATGCTGTTCCTGTCTAAAGACTGGCTGCTAAAGAAGTGTAATTAGTTATTCACATCTGTTGTCCAACTCATATGAACTACAGCGGTCCAGTTGCTAGTGAATGGGGTCCTTAAAGCTCATCAAATATTTTTGCACGATGCTTTTGTTTGTTTCTTGAACAAAAGTGTCTTTTTTTCCCCTAAAACAAAGCTTTTCTTGAGAAACGGTGATATCATCAACAATTTCACTGTCTTTTTTTAGCCAAGTGTATCTCTCCAGCCCTGTGAGACAAAGGGCTTCCTTATTTCCACCATGGCTCTATTACATCACATTACAAACCCCACTATTAAAGCAACTGACATTCTTGATGGAAGGGTGGAGGGGCAGCCAAGTGCTTTTGCAGGCCAGGGAAGGGGCAAGTCCACAGGGCTGCAGGGAACTATGCGTTCCACCGATACCAGCATTAGCTCGTCTGTGGTTGCTGAAGGAGTTTTGAGCCAGGCTCTCATCAGCCCTGAGGCAATGAAGTGGTCTTAAAGTGGACGTGAGCATATAGCTATGATCAAAAGAATTTTCTTTTAAGGAAGAATTAACTTCTATCTCTGAAAAATCACACACAGACCCTTCTTTTAAGAGCAGCAAATTAATATAATTTTAACAAAAAACCCTCATGTTTTTCTTTGTGCACTTGTGAAGAGAGGCTCTCAGATATGACCTTTCCAAAATGTCTGTCAGTGATCAGCTATAAAACAAGAGATCTCAGTAATATTTTTCTAATGCAGAGTGAAGAACAGCCAACTTCCCATAGAAAAGGAGGAGGATTTTCTCAAACTAATTTTATTGCCTTATCTTTAGTCATCTGTTGAAAAGAAAACACTAAATATATTCCTCAGTCTACTCCTTCCAGTGATAGCTCGAAGGAGTAAAGAACCATATGCTCCTTCAGCTGATCTATACTGTCTCCATGACAATGCACATTTACAAAGTTTGCTTCTAACAACTTTGTAGTATGAGCTCCAATTGCTTGTAATTAAGAGTACGAGGCAGCCTTTCAGGAGGGAAGGGCTGCTCATTGCTGTGGCTACATCAGTTAGGCTCCCCTTGCCACTTTTGCTGGAGAGGGCTGTGTTTCTGCACAGGAGACTAGATGAGGCCATTACATTTCTGCATAAAAACCTCCCAGACTTTCAGCTGGTGGAAATCCATTTAGCTTCAGCCATGTCAGTGCAGCGTAGCCATCTAGCATCAGCCAAGAGGCTAATACGCTTAGTCCCCTCAAGTTCCATACAAGTTTTAATACACAAGACACCTTGAAAGGGTTTTTACTCATCAGAAAATTTTAGATTTCCACAGAGTGCCCTCCTCCTTAAAGGATGTTTTGCTCATGCAGCGCTTTAACTCAGAGATACCAAATTTCCCAAAGGTTCCTCTCTCTCTGGAGTGGAGTGGGGTGTCGAAGCCATGACCTCCTCGAGCAGGACAGAAGAGTGGAAGAGCAGGTGCTGGGCATGGGTTCCCTGTGTGAGGGCACCTACCACAACTGGAACACAGGCAAGGGGAGAGGTGTTAGCTGGCTTGTGGGGAAGGAAAACAGGATGACAGAAAATAAAGGGGCACAATTTACAAACAAGGAGGCTAAAGTGTCAGTAGTAAAATCAAAAAGTAGTAACTCTGAGATGGGAAGGTGTAGTTTGTCTCAAAGACAAGTTATAGGAATTGACAGCATCACTTTTTAAGGTCTTAAAAATGTAATTCTAGGCATATTTTATACTTTTTTTTTTTAAAAAAAGAAAACAATTCCTTGTTTACTCATCATCCCAGTACTTAAGGCAGACTGAAGGTTGGAAAGTCCTGTGTTTAAAGCTTTCACTCCTCTCTCTGAGCCAGCTCAGCTCACCCCAGTGCGGTGGACTGGAGTTTCTTCCCAGACTCAGTGGGTATGTTGGGAAGGGTGTCCCTAACTGGGCAAGAAGAGGAGTCCTGGACAGAGGCTGCAGGTCACACCCCTCCAAGGAGGTGAGGCAGCAGCTGCCTGGCCATCCCACTCCCTCTGTGGGTTGCCTGTGGTGGAGACGACTTGCAGAGGCCATGTGCTACGAACACCCTCTGGGGTCCTGGTACAACCTGCCCAGGATCCAGACCCAGATGGGGCAGGCTGTGTCTTGAGCCCTATGGCACTGCAAACTCACCCCAACAGGGATTTATTTAACTTTTGACACTTACTGGCATGCCCATGGTTTGTGTGCTGTGTGACATGCACAGCCATCTGCAAAGGGTGAGAGAACAGCCCAGCAGAGCACTCAGGCACCTCTAAAATTTAGGGATCTTTTCCAAAATAGCACTGGGAGAGGCCAAGATCGAGAAGTCACTTTGCAGCTCCAGGTGCATCATACAAGGGATAACCAGTCAGTAAATACAGTAACCTTCTTGGTCTTTTACCCTGTGGAAAACACTGGACAATATCTGTTCTGGGAGCTATCAGCATCCAAGAAAGGCATCAGCCATTAAAAAGGCAGCTGCCACCACCCCTCCTACTGCCCAGGTATGTCAGGGCAATGGCAGGGAGGGGGTCAGAGGGAGACCATGCTGTCCCTGGGAGAGGAGATGATGTAGTGGCAGATTTTACGCATTAGCCCTTTAGATCTGTTAGATCTTTCTTAAAAAGAGTTAAGAAAGGGTCAGAAATGCTGGCAGGTGGGCAGCAGCACAGGAGTGGGACAGATGTCCTGTCTGTGGGCACAAACAGATCGCCTGTGATGGGGGCCACTGCTCCTGGAAGTGCAGATGACCAGCCACCCTGGCTGAGGCAGGATCTTACCACCCAGAACCAGAGGTGGGGCAGACCTCTTCTTTATAGTCCTTTAAATCCTTTATATTCCTGTTTTTTCCAAGTTTCTTGGGTTTTCCTTTATAAGAAAAGAAAAAAACTTAATGCACGGTATTTTTTTAATCTTTTATGGTTTTATATTTTTCTTCCATTGAGATTTTTACTGCAACAGCAAGAAAAACTTCTGTCTGAAAACGCCATTTGCCAGAAAACGTTGACATATTCTGATACTTACAGAAGCTGCGTTACATACCAAACAATATACAGAAGTTTGGATTTACTTCTAACCAACCAAGCCAGGATGATCAACTTGTTGACTACTTTAATGGACAAAGAAAAAAAAATCTTATACTATGATATAATAGCAGAAAAACATTCAGGAACAGGCTGCCTCCGGGCCACAGGCTGTCAATTGGCAGCCTCCACCTAAACAAGTGCAGAAAGACATTACATTGTTATTTTCAGAGCCTGTGTGTTTCACTATTTCCCAATCAGTACAATAGCTGTCAGCACTCCTGTTTTGAATTTCGCACATTTGCTTAATCAGAAACCAACACGAATACGCAACCGGCTGAAGTGGTGCATGAGACTCAGATTCTTTCTTTATCAAGGAGTGACCCAAGATATGGGTTGCAGATCAGGTTAACCCCACATAATCAGTTTCAAATGGACCTATATTTCATCTTAATAATAGAAACTTCAGCTGGCTAAGATGTGACTATTTAAAAAAGAAGTATAAAAGAAAAATGACATATTTATTTTAAAATAAACCTGACACATTTGTTTTTGAATTGTCAGAATGAAACATTTAGAGATTTATTTTCTTTCCTAGTTCACAACCCCATAAACTGATGCAGGCAGCAAAATCCCTATGAATTAGAACCAAGTCTCCAGTTATACCTTCACCCTGTATACTGGGAATTAAGACAAATTCTGCCAGAGAGGAGTCACATCTAGACTAGTCTACCAGCATTATGCAATGAAATGAGGTGTGCTGTGCAAGAAGGAGTTTCTGCTGGGAAGCGAGACAGCTCAGAGTCACAGCTTCCTCTTCAAGCCTCCGAAACTCACGGATTCAGAACGATTTGGTTTCCCCGCTACAAAACACCCCTCTTTCAGGGAGTAAGAGCCAGCCCTGCTTGGGCTTTGCTAATCTCTCCATTTATTGGGAAAGCACATGAGAGCTGGTGTGTCAGGAGCTTAAGAGGCACCACTCAGTTATTTGGTGCCTCTGAGAGCTCCCCGGTGAATGACAACGTAAAGGATTCAATGTGTGCGCCCAAGTGTTGAACAGACACTGCCTATTAAAGAGTTTAAGGGGAGGAAATGCTTTCCAGACACACAAGCCTTTTCTAAGGGAATAGCTACTCCGTAGGATGTCAGACATATAATGCCAATGCCATAAATGTCACCATACAGCAGTTTTCATTCAGAAAATATATGATTGATGTCAAGAAAACCCAAAGAAATATATATCCCTCTTAATTCCTCTTACCCCTGCCCCTTTCTCCAGGGCTTTGGGAAACAGGCTTCAGGAGAAACTTTGAACAGTCATGCAAAATCAATCACCTCCAGCTTTTGGAGGGTGGGAAAAAGCTAAAAAAAAATTTGCCACATCTTTTGGGAGGTCGAGGAAGGCACACAGCTCTGGCAGATAGCTTCGGCACAGGTCTGGTGCCTTTGCAGCCTGGCTTCCCAGCCCACTGCACACCGCTGTGCTGCCAGCACAGCTCACTCTTGGGGACGAGTGGCTGGTGGGTCCCAGGGACCTATGAGACACTTTTGCTAGGAAGAATTTCAGACCAGAAGCCTGGTGGAAAAAAAGCCATCAGTGCAGGTAGAAGAGTTACACTCCTCCTGCAAAATTACTGTACCCCACTGAAAAAAAAAAAAACAACAAAAAACCCAAAAAACCCCCCAGTATTTTTCCTATCCTGTTAGGGGCATACACACAATGATGAGCAGATGGAACCAGAGGCTTCTTACAAGACTGTGGTCAGACAAATCCAAGTGAACAGGTACGCATGGATGGCAGCAAGACCTGAGCCCACATGGCCAGCAGCGTCTCTTTGCTCCCATAACACCGAGCTCAGGCTAGGATGGGGCTGCATCTCCTCACATCCCCAGCCCTGGGAACCCTGGAAGGGATCCCCTTCCTCATGTCTAAGAAAACTAACCTGTTTTTCTTATTCCTTTTTCCTTATTTACTTTGCTTGCTTTACATTTCCCTAAGCCAAAAACTCTGCTATGTTTATTAATTTTGATCATAGAGGAGTTTCTCTGGAGGCTCAGTGTGAATGGCCATAGTTATGCTGCCATGGCACCAAGACACTCCAGCTTGTTGGGGGCTGCATTGTGTTAGACCCCTACAAATACATAAGTGAAGGACAGCAACAAACCAAAGAGCTCATAGCCTGGGGAGACAAGCCAGGCAAAGAAAATATTCATGTCCTCATTATGTAGGGAGATTAAGATCCTGGATAGTTTTATTTAATTGCCTTAAGCTCCTTTTAGTCAATAGGGAAAGACAGACATCTCCAGGGGTGATTCAAACCAAGATGGACTAAATATCTTGGAGGTCATAGGATGGTTTGGATTGGAAGGAACCTTATTAAAGGTCATCTAGTTCCAACCCCCCTGCCATGGGCAGGGACACCTTCCCCTAGCGCAGGTTGCTCAAAGCCCCATCCAACCTGGTCTGAACACTTCCAGGGACGGGGGATTCACAACTTCTCTGGGCAACCTGTTCCAGTGCCTCACCAACCCCATAATGAAGAATTTCTTCCTTATATCTAGTCTAAATCTACCCTCTTTCAGGTTAAAACCATTACCCCTTGTCTGATCACTACATGCCCTTGTCAAAAGCCCCTCTCCAACTTTCTTGTAGGCCCCCTTCAGGTACTAGGAGGNGCCCTTGTCAAAAGCCCCTCTCCAACTTTCTTGTAGGCCCCCTTCAGGTACTAGGAGGCTGCTATAAGATCTCCCCAGAGCCTTCTCTTCTCCAGGCTGAACAATCCCAACTCTCTCAGCACAGGCTGAGAGGAGTCTTCATAAGAGAGGTGCTCCAGCCCTCTGGTCATCTTTGTGGCCCTCCTCTGGGCTTGCTCCAACTGGTCCATGTCCTTATGTTGGAGGCCCCAGAGCTGAATGCAGTACTCCAGGTCGGGTCTCATGAGAGCAGAGTAGAGGGGGAGAATCACCTTCTTCACCTGCTCATCACGCTTCTTTTGATGCAGCCCAGGATATGGTTGGCTTTCTGGGCTGCAAGCGCCCATTGCCAGGTCACGGTGAGCTTCTCATCAACCAACACCCCCAAGTCCTTCTCTTCAGGGCTGCTCTCAAACTGTTCTCCACCCAGCCTGTATTTGTGCTTGGGATTGCCCCAATCCATGTGCAGGACCATGCACTTGGCCTTCTTGAACTTCATGAGGCTCACACAGGCCCACCTCTCCAGCCTGTGAAGGTCCCACTGGATGGCATCCCTTCCCTCCATTGTGTTGACCACATCACACAGCTTGGTGGTGTTGGCAAACTTGCCGAGGGTGCATTCAATCCCACTGTCCATGTCGCTGACAAAGATGTTAAACAGTGCTGGTCCCAATACCCCCGAGGAATGCCATTCATCACTGGTCTCCACTTCAACATCGAGCCATTGACCACAACTCTTCGAGTGTGACCATCCAGCCAATTCCAGCTAAGCCTATATAACTTCTTATAGCAATGGCCCTCCTGATTTAGATGCATTTGTTAAGTGGGGTTAATCCAGGTTTGAGTTTACTGGCTCAGGACTGCATCCAGGCTTGGATTCAAGCTGAAAGCCTGCATCTGGAAGAGGAGTTGTGCCCACGTCCTTGGAAACCCAGATCAAGACCTGGACTGAACAGCCACCCAGTTGCCCTGTTTTTTGCTGTATTACTGTTGCATTTTATGGTCACCAGGAAGGATTTCTCTTCTGTCGTCCCCCCCGTCCCCCCCCCTGCCTTGAGTCCCTGGAGTGGGCTGTTTGTCCCCCCAGCAGAAAATAAAGAGTCACACCAGCAGCAGAGGGTGTGGGGGCAGACACTTTTTGGGCATCAGAACTGGCAGTTTTTAGAGCCTCCAAATGAGTAGGCGACTGTGCTGAGGCTCTTTCTCCCACCACAAATCACGAAGCCAAATATCTCAGCTGCACTGTATGTCTGCAGGAGCTCCTCCTCCGGTACTGGCTAGTGTGGGAAGGGCGCTGCTGGCAGGCAGCTCACCCAAGTGCTTGCGTGTGTGTGGTCAAAATTAAGGCAAGCCCCTGTGCATGTGTTTGAGATGCACACACAGGCAAAGCCCTTCTGCCACTTATAACCTGCCTGGCTTCACAAGAGGAATCCAGAGCACATGAAACATTGGGACTTTGTGCAACCAGCCAAACCCTCCAGGGATGTTGGTACTTGGATAGCCCTGTGCAGGGAGGAAGACGTGGGCATAAGGGCACCAGACAGCAGAGGTTCTTCTCTGCTTCTTCTTAGAAAAGGGAGGGAAACAAATTAGCTAAAGGTAGTGGAAACAGATGTACTTATGTATCTTGTACCCTATAAAAGAAAGGCCCTTCCAGTGAAACAGATGGGTTTAAGTGCCATTTAAAGCAACTCCTGCTTTACCCAAGAAAGCCTCACACAAGCTTTGCGTGTGGATTACGCAAGCAGTTTATACAAGAAAGAGTCTGGCCACACATCTCTAACATTACAGGAAGTCTTCTTAATCAAAGCTGAACCAGAGGAGTCAAGAAAAACAGTCCCTATGTCCTTGAACCTCAAGCAGTACTTGTGACTTAAACTACCTGTGATTGGGAGCTGAGCTTAATTCTGTAACTGTTGCTTCTCATTCCCTTTTCTGCTCGCATCCTTTGGTAGTCCAGTCTCCGGGAGACATGTTTTTAGGAAAAAATAACAGATTGGCTTCATTGTTTCTTGTGAATTGTAGATTATTAGAACAGTGCATAGGCAAAAAGGTGAAGAGATTTCACAAAAACAATCACACAAGCAGGAGCTGTCATTATAGACCTTGTGTCTCCAAGATCTTCAGAGCTGAGCCACGAATCTAGCACGTTCTGCCTCAGCCACTTTGCACCTTCCCCTACATTAATTTTCTTCAGGGACCAGAGTAAGGAAAGCTAAGCAATAGGCTTCAGAGATTTCCTTTTTCTGCCTCCTTTCTTTTGCAATCCTGTACTACATACTAGCGTTATAACCAGTGTGTACTTTAAACCTGTGAATGGAGAAGAACGTGGAAGACAGGTAACACCTTAATTCCTCACTGTGTTCAATGAAAAGGTGCTAGACAGGAAAAGGTAGAGTTATTTGTTCCCTTCCAGTCAAAGCACTACTTAACAGCTAAAACCTCAAAAAACCAAAGCAGTAGAAAAGATAGGACAGTCAGACTTTGTTAGAATAATCAATACGGGTAGAGGAAGGATTAGCTTGAATGAAATTTAGAAAGAAAAATATCCTCTCATCCTTCCTCCATACAGGGTAGTCCAACCACTCAGCTCACGCTGCTGCTGTTGCCATTTCAGAAGTGACAGCTTTCAAAAGAGCCAGAACTGGTTTGCAATGCTAAGCTGAGGGAAGCACGCACAAGCAGCAGCTGAACACAGAAACGCAGAGGAAACTAAAGTGGCTTTGAAAGAAAAACAAAAAATAACCCTAAGGATATAAAATAGAGTGGGTAAAAGAGAGTGGAGCCAAAAGGCTCCCAGCAGTGAAAGGACAGTTGCAGCTTTGGCTCATTGCTTAAACCAATGCTTAGGAAAGAAAGTCTAGTACTGACAGAGATGAGGAGGTAGGGAAACACTCAACATACCTGTTGGTGGTTATGCTAAAAACCTGAAAGTTCACGTCCTGCAGAAAAGAGCATTCCTGTCAGACTGTTGCTCCATCTGTTTATACCCGTGTATGCTCCCACCAGCAGCACTCATTTACTCTTGTCAGCAGTGCACACTTGAGCCTTTTCCCTGTAAGCACTTACACCTGCTTCCTGTAAAGCTGGTGGCTGTGCTCACACACTTCTCCTGTTGTCAAGTAGGTTAGAGGTCAGCTGGCCCTACATGAGCCATACCTAGGAATAGTCCTTGCATCCTCAGTACCTCACCTGTTATGGTTCAGATGTCACTCCAACCAGCCAGTGTCCATCTAACAGTGTGGGAAGGAAATGAGTAGCATGTTAACACCATCATCTCACTCTTGTTTCCACCTTTTCAGGGTCAGCTGCCCCCTCCAGGCTCCAGCCTCATGGTTGCTAACAGGGTTGGAATCACGCAACCCCTTCCATTCATCATAACAAAAACAATAAAGCAACACAATGTTTTTGGCTGAGAGGGAGGAGAAGAAAATAGTAACTATGAGTCCAAATAAACCTGTCTGCTCTTTGCTAGATACTACAGGAGATGCAGTGGTAGATGAGTGCAAAGCTTGGGGATAAGCATGGTCAAGTTGATAAAAATAATGAAGCAAATTTTTCTCATGCATTTGAGAGCAAAGTGGCTAAAATGTAGCTACTGTAATGGGAGGATGGGACAACACTTCAAGGTGCTTTCGCAGGAGAACAATTTTGTCCAGATTTTCAATCTTCATATCACACGTTTCTCAGGCCACATTTTTGATGTCCCTTTCTTGGACAATGCGTTTTCAGAGCTGCTCTTGGCCTATGGAGTGAGTCCTTCTGTCTGCAGCAGGAAAAGACAGTGAAATACTGGTAAATACAGAATTTATACAGGTATAACTCTTCTCACCTCAGCATGACCTCTCCTGACTTATACCCTTAGTGACATTGAAATCTCAACCAGGACTGGGTCCTTGTTACTGTTACTAGCTTTGGTCAGTGCTTTGGACAAGGCTCTGAACAACATTGTCTTTTCTAACAGAACAGGTACATGCAACAGAGTCCTTTCACTGCATATGTCTCATGTCACACAATTCAGAAATGTATGCAAAAGTGCAAATACTCGACCACCCATTTAGACAACCTGGAGGAACATTACTGAGAGGCTATAGGGCACCAGCAGAGCACAAGGACGAACACATTATATTTTGTGAGTGTAAGCTTAAAGTGAATATTTGACCAACAAACTGGAATTTAACCAACTCAGTGTTTTATTCAAAAGGAAGAGCATGAGGAATAGCTGAAGCTGGCATCAGGGTAATACAGAACATTCCAAAGCAAAGGAGAGAAAATAAACAAACTAGGATATACACAATGGAAAGAGGGAGCTATGAACCACCTGAAGCTCAGAGAAAAATCAGTTTCAGGTATGTGGGAATCAGATTTCTGGCTTGAGAAAAGATGTGGTTATAATGACTCCATAAGGAGGGTTTAGGCAAAGCCAGAGAGTGACTCAAACTAAGGCATGAGGAAGGAAGAATCTCTCTTAAATACCAAGCCACAATCAGGTATCACTTAAGCTTGATGCTGGTTTTCAGACCAAAAATAATAATAAATCTTCCAGCTGAGTGTGCATAAACCATAAAACTATTAGAAAAATATTTAGGAAAGCAAAAGCTATATGAAGGCAAAAGAAGATTTCATTACAAGTTAAATCTGTATTTTTCCCAAGGTACTTGCAGAGCATCCACTGATTTCAGTGGAGTGGGCATTCAGGCTATTTGTCTTAGCCTGAAACTCCGTGTAAGAAGCAGGACTTGGATTTTGTGTCAGGAGTGATGAATGGGGAGTCTCTTCCTAGGGCTAATTTAGCCCATCCGTTCTAGGGAGTCAGAGAGAACAAAACTGGCCTTCCTCCCAGTTGAATCAGAAAAAAAAGTGCCAGTTTTGGGCCACAACAATGGTACTGTTTTGTGTGCTTGTTCTCCCTTATTTGAGAAATACTGGGGAAGCCTGATGTCATTAGGTTTCTAGAGATGTTCCTTGTACAACGTAGAGGGATGGAACTTGCAGCCTTTGACGAGGAAGACAAACAGAACTGAATCTATAACAAGAGGAGGAAATACTTGTAGTTTTTTTTCTTCCAGATGTTCATTCAAACATTTCAGTTAGCATTAAAAGAAAAAAAAAAAAAGAGCTTAAAACAGTCTAACCAAAATCACTCTTAATCAGGTTTTGTTTCCATGGCACCTTTGATGTCGTAAGCTTAATAGCTCTCCAGTGATCCATAGAGTCTTCCAGGAAAAAAAAAAAAGGCTAGATGACCTGAATGCCAAATGTTGAATACACCCTTAAAAATATCCTTTCTGAAAAGTTTTCAGGCCTCCCTTCTCTTTTAAGAATCAAGGGAAACCAAAAATCAAACCAGGAATTTCCCCCTCCCACACACCCCCAACCCCGCATATCATAGGAAATCTTTGCACAGCAGTTGGAATATATGGAGACCTACAAATATATTATTAAACTGCAAAGGAAATGCATAAAATTACTGTTATAAAAATAGCTGTAAAACACTTTTTTCATTCTACAGATGCAAACTCTCAAGAAACATCTTTCTGTCAAAACTGAAACAGATTGTAGTGTTCAGCAGCGCATTTCTTCGCTAGGGAAACATTCTTGGTACAGTATTTTTGCTCTTCATCTGATGTTTTTTCCAAGGATTTTCTAATTAATCATGGTGCTGATGGATGATAGCAGCAATGCTATGGCTGCTACTAACACACACAAGTCTCACCAGAGGTAAAGTAGGTATAATTTGCTTTTATTAAAAGCTTTTGCTCAGTAATATTTTCATGGCCTGATCTGGCACTTGTGGTCAAGCAACACTCCTAGTCCCATCAGCCTTCAAGATCCTTATCTGATTCTGTGTGGAGAAAAAGGGGCAGGTCTTTGGTCTGCTGCTTTTCTGGTGATCACTGGCCACTGCCACTGTTTGAGGAGAGATGCGTCACTCTGATTGGTGGGTTTAGTATCTGTAGGAGAGGGACTGAAGCTTCAGATGACATGACTCCTGGAAAATGGCTGCCAGAGAAATTAAATATCGTGAACTATACTAAAAAAAGAAAATCCTAATCCTGATTAGAAGCTTTGTTTCTTTAAAGGTAGCGTGTAAAGGTTTTGTGGTGGTTATAGTAAAATACACAGCAAAAGTCTACAAACTTTGATGGAAAGATTTGCTTAAAAATTCAAATTATTTTAAAATAAAAGTTGATAAAACTCTGTTTAAGAGATGCCAAACATGCATATCAAACAAAATACTTATAAAACATGATGCAGACAAAATAAAATAGTTCCTCAAAATAAAAGCCACTAATTAAATTACTTTATCCTTTACTGTTGCTACAATAGAAAAATGAATCAATGTCGTATCCTTCACACATCTTGGCTTGAACTCTGCAATATATGTTGAGTGAATCTGGATGCTGTCAAACGAGCCAACGTACTCACTAGTCATAATTTATAACCCATTTAGCAAAATAAATTAGCGTATCATATTGAAATAATTATTGTATTTTTAAAGGATAATATCTAATAGAATTCTAAGCACAAGTTAAAAAGTGGATGTTACCTCTATACATGAAAGGGATTGAACTAAAATGTCTATACCGGTGAATTACTCTAGGCTTTTGGTGATCTAACAGAGAGTATAACGGAGTTTATTGTACCTAAATCACCTGTGTACATATCAGAATTTGGCCCCGTCACACTTTTTCTCATATGAAATGTAGTGGCTGGTCTATTTTGATCTAGAATGGGAACATAATAAATAAAAACACAGATTAAAAAAGAAAAAAGCGTATACATCCAGATGCAGTAAATACACATTTGTTTTCTTGTTTGGGCTACTGGCTTGTTTGTCTCTCCAACCTTGTGTCATTATGGAAAGGATACAGGACGTTAATACCGTGTATTAAAAACCAGAAAAAAAACCCTTCTCATGTTTTGATAATACTTTTTTCCTAGTTATCTTATGTAACTTGTATTTTGTGTAATGGGGCAGATTTATTTAGATCTATATTTATATGCTATTATTCTAAATTATGTTCCATAACAAACGTTAGCAATTTTATCACCAGGAATTTTTCCGGGTAAAGTTTTCCAGTGAACCATCCAGCCGTTCATATACAGACCCATGTTCAAGTTTTAATGTGTTTCTATTTATCCTGCTTAAAAACAAACATCTCCAGACAGAAGAGACTGACAGGCACATGAAAGACAACTTTAATCTCCTTCTGCAATCAGTGCAGATATATGAAGTGTGGTGTAAACTGGAGCATGCTTAACTCACATTGTGGGAAGCCTTGGAAAGGTGTTTTCCAGAATACTGCTATGTATGAGAACATTCCTCATAAATGACTTTATAAGAGAAGGACGATGAAAAATAACATTAAACTCTGTAGCTGGTATTTGGAACAATTAGTAATTGAGCTCGGTGGAAGCTGGTTGCTGGTATGGCTACAAGCTGTGTTAGGTATGGCACTTACAAGGCAAAACCAAGCAAAACACGGTTGCCTAGTAAGTTAACATGAAATGCATATGCTATAAATCTTGTGAAGTTATACCTATCTCTCTTCTGTTTGGAAAGTGAGTCACTGATTAAAGACAAGGGCCAGGACCTGTAGGGATCCAGATCCATGACTGGAGCAAGTGGAAACCACAAATAATTCAGAATTTTTAAGAACGTGTTGTTATCATCACTATACACACATATGCACACACTGACTTATACAAACTTTTTTTTTTTTTTGGTAGTTCGAAATCAAATAGAATCTTTTAAAAGAAAATAAATCTCTTACTGAAAGCTGTTCATGTTTCCATCTTGAAAATATTCTCCTCTTTTTTTTCCTCTTAGTCATAATTTCTCCTTCCTCAGACTTGTCTTAGCCACTCTCTCCCTCCCGCTTTCTTTCTCTCTTGGTGACTAACGGGTTTCAGGAATGAACTTCAGAGGAGTCTGAAGGAAAAAAATCTTTTCCAGATTGGCTGTTTTTTGATTAACTCCTACAAATACATATTGCAGGCTGTTCAGAAGACTGGCCATAAAATCCACACTCTTTCATCTCCATGTTACCCTTTCAGCTGTCAGTGAACTTCAGTCAACATCATTTTCTTGAGGATCCATACTCAGGACTGATTATTGCAGCACAAGTTCACCCTCGCCGAAAGGAGCTGTTCTTAACAAACATGACACTTTCTTCCATTCTTCCATCACTTTCCCC